>JACXGM010003849.1:0-33510 GCA_016801145.1 Umbra pygmaea | reverse complement strand
ATGGCTCACTCCACTCTGATTAGGATGCCTAAACGTCTCTCCACCATGGCTGTATAACTACCTCTTCGCCTCCAGACATCCTATCAATGTTGTCTTTCTCTCATTTGTTCTGATGCTATTGTCTCATCCTTTTTAATTCCTCCGTCTCCAGGCTTCCCGTTTGTCTACCTGGTTCACCAGTTTGTTCTCTGACTTATCGCGTCTTTCTCTGGAATTCCCGTTCCTGCTCTCTTCCTCGCCGGGCGATCTGTCCATCATTTGTCTCTGTTGAGTGAGATGCATGGCATGGGTCAGTCAAGGCACCTAATCATCTCTGTAAATAATGAACCTGCCTTTTAACCACCCCCGTCCCTGTTCCCCCGTCTCTCTGTCACCCGCCCGCCCCCACCCATCCTTGCCCATTAACGCACAATTATTTTAGCGGGGCCTCTGCACCGTTGCCGACACGGGAGCGAAGGAAACGAGGTGTGGAGAACACAGAGACTCTCTCTAATGGCTGACTGACATCAGACAAGCTCATAGATCATAGGATTATTAATACCACTGTTAACCGTCCCAGTCAAGACCACCATCATCAACACAGACAAGCGACTTAATGCGCACGCTGATCGTTTCTCATTCCCGGCACGCAGCTCTACGTCCTGTCATTTACACCACGCTCCCGGGAGATGGCATCCATTTCATTTGACTCATTCCCGCCATGCCGCTAGCTCACTCATGTAGAGAGTAGAATCACATGCAACAGTACAGTGGCTATTGACATCTGAAGTGGCCACATCTTATTTGCACCACATTAACCTAATGAGTTGTTTGCACCAATTACTATAGCTTTTCATTCAGAGATTTTGCCACATATCCCATGTTACCACCAGGTAAGTTTTCTTGTAGAATGTATATTTTCTCTTATTAGCGTCCTCTTAGATCATTAAGTTTATTATTTGTTTCTTCATGAGTTCTCCTTATGATGATAATGTTAATTGGTTTTCCTGTTCAGTCATTGTTGGTAATGGGCAGGGAAATGTGTTCTTCAGAGCATTGAGGGCCCATCTAGGAAGGTGAGATTGAAAGGCAGCACGGAATGAATGACCTGTCCGTTTAACCAGCCGGTGTCAGGGAGATGGCAGAGGAGTAGAGTGTCTCTAGGGACATGGTCTGGGGAAATCACACTCACACTTCCATCAAACCCTAAAGCACTGAGTGTAGGGACTAATATACAGGCCAAGCAGATTCACTTTCCATTCATTAGCGTGTGTTTTTATACTGTAATGAAGAATAAAATTGATGTAATATATGTAAATATTTTTAGAACAGACGCCAAACTAGAGTGACTCACCAACCATGCTTACTGGGCATCTACATAAGGGCCCTACATTTTAGTAGACACTCATCCAGAGGGACATACAGAAGCAATTAAGGTAAACTATCTTGCTCAAAAGCAGAATGATAGTGTTTTTACTTTGCCGGTTCAGGATCTCGAGCTAGCAGCCTCTGGGTCACTGAGGTGCTCTATAAGGCATCGGCCACCTTACAACCACTGACATGAGTATCTTTTCTGCTTTCTATGTTTGAACATAGTGTGCTATTTTCCATTGCTCTGGAAGTCTCAGGGTGTTCCTAGCTGTTGTACGTTATTTACATTACTAAAACAAATTGTTTAAGCTACATGGCTGGTCATCCTTGTCCCCTGGCATGTGGTGCTGAAATTGGGAAAAGCTGAACTCTGCTGTCCGTGGTTCTGAAATGTTAAAATTAAGTATTCTGCACCAGAGATCTCAGGAGATTTCTGGCCAACTCTACTGTTATGTGAGATCATTGATTATTCAGCTGATTACACTAATTAAATGCCCTTTATACACTAACATTGCATTAGTACATTCCTTAGTTTATTCACCATTAGCTTTTAGGTCTACATTTACATCATTTAGCGGATGCTCTTATCCAGAGCAACTTACACAGTACAGGGACTTAGGGTAAAGTGCCTTGCAGCATTTGGCACAGTCGGGAATCGAACCGGCAACCTTCTGCACCTTGTCTATTGTCCTGCATTCACACTGTTACATTTCCCCTCTGACTATAGTATAGGTTACCTTCATCACATTACCCAGACCTTGACCTTTGCGACCCTTGACTTAGTCCACTGACCCCTCCAACAGCGAATGTGGCGTTTGTATTTAAAATTGTCAATGCATCTCCTTCGATTGACTTCAGAGCCAATGGGGGAGGGGGGGGGACTGGAACTCTACATGGGACCAATTAAGTACTTTCTGATCAAATGTGCTTCATACATGCCTAATGAAATACCCAAGATGTTTCAAATGTTTTATTTGGCTATGGGAGAAAGACTTTGTTGCCCTGTTTTTTTTTAATGACCTTTTTTCAATAGGCAGTTAATTTAACTTGGCTTTTGTGAAGAGGCAGTGCTGAAGTAACCTACATTAAGACTGCATCCTCATTATTCCAGTCTAAGAAATTAAAAAGGTTTTAAAAGGCATAAAATAATTAAATAATATTGCTAAAGAATTATATTTTGTCTCAAGCTGCCTTATTTTGATGGATGTCTGTTTATGATTCGTTCCGCCAAGAAATTCCTACAACATTTCTTTCCTGATAATATGTCAATTTATCAGCCGAGATTATGTTAATTTCCAACCCTCCCCCTAAAATAAAGCGTCTTACTTCCAAACGATCTCGAACTAATTAAGCAAGCGTTAATTAAAATTCGAGAGAGAGTAAACGTTGAGAATTGTTATGGAAACGTTGAAGTTAATCAAGCTTTCAAATTATTGATAACATCCTTAGAACAGTGATCGATCGGGAAGACATTAAGTGGTGAAATAAAGAAGGGATTGTGATTTGTGTGCGTGTCCCTCTTTCTTCGTGTAACTCTTAACAGTTAAACTGCCTTAAGCATTTATTCAATCCATATGTTAGTGTATTTTAAAATATTTACATAGCTACAATGAAAATGTCATCAGTGTCGTAAATCCCCTTTAGATTTAAATAAATAAAAAACAGAGTCTGCTTGATAAATTAAAGTTAGACCTATAAGCTTCATGTAGCCTACCTATAGCCTAGATAACATATTGAATTGATGAGCGCTGATTTGCTTCCTGTCTACATGCGTTTTCTCCTACAAAACAGCATGTTTTACCGTTTGCATGTGCTGTCCCCTCTGTGTCTGTTTACGCCTGTGTCAATGCCTTTTGTGGCATGTACTTACAAGTCGCTTCATCATTCCGCCACCATAGGAGCAATTCACCCATAAAGTGGGCCTTTCGCCCATAAATAATATTCAAGTCCTTCTATTGTTAAGTGAAAAGTTGACTGGTGTTTGATTTTTTTTCTTATTTTTTTTCTTCTTCTTTTCCGTGGCGACCTCGGGTTATGACTCATACATCACGGGATGACAGCTATAGAAAGGCCCTAAATTAGCAACTAAATCGAATATTGATCAGCTATGTGCGGCCCTGCGAGTCGCGGCTCCTTGCCGTTTTTTCCAGGGAGAGAGAGGGGGGAGGAATGAGAGCCAGAGATAGAGGGGGAAGGAGGGATAGGTAGGGGGTAAGAGGTGCCGTGTGTGGGTCTCTCACTCTCTTCCCTCTTCTCTCTGTTGGAGTTTGAGTGCTTGTGACTGTGTCTTGTGTTGCAGGCCGAAATTGTTTTGCAATAAGAGTCTGCACGTGAAACCGTCTTTGTCTTTATCCGATTTTCTTTTTCTTTAGTGCATATAATTGTCTGCCTATTCCATCCTGAATCTGAAGTGAAGTAGCCTATACATCCCTGTATTATCTCTGTCCGTCCTCTTTGGTTGAGTTGTTAAGTTGGCGTGCGGATATTAATGATAAAATGACGACAAAAGAAGACTAACTTGATGGGTGCAATGCCCCCAGCAGTTTTAGGAAAACAAACTATGAATCTATTCATACAGCCATACGGACTCAGCCATCCTAAACAATATACTCAAAGGTATTGTATCTCCTGCACGTATACCTTTCCCTCGATGTTAGGAAGAGTAGGTCGGCGGACTCGAAACGGGGATGCGTTTGATGAAACGATCAAGGGCTTTCTCCCGGGAAGCGTTGTGTGACCGGGGCTGCGATGAACCAAACCTAAGGCCGGGGAGTGGGTGGTCAAGGTTACGTCAGGTCAGTGAGATTACTCCATGCGATGTCTTTAACAAAGGACCAGATCGTAAGGGCCACTGAGTCTAGATCAAAGTATGTAATGTTACACAATGTAAACATAAGAAGGGGATGAGTTGAGGATTACAACGGGCTAATTGGAAATTGGGTTGAAACTCCATTAAAAGAGGTGTTTCAAATAGCTAGTAGACATTTTTGTCCATATGGAAACAGATAGGCAGCCAATAGGCCTATGTGGTCTCCATTGAATGCGGCAACTCGCCTTTGGTCAAGACAGCCTCACAGTTGGAACATTAAATTATAATAATATTATCAAACGGACATTTTCCAATGAAAGGCTTTGCAAGCCATAGATAGCCCTTGTGTTGTGATAATACTCTACAGTGCCTAGTAGGCTACGTTTATCCATCTCATTAGTCTATTTTTGTTACACTTGCCTTAATAACCAAAATATATTTTTCGTCTTATTTCAAAGATTAGACAATAGAGAACAGAATTTGTCAGAGATGCGCACACCCATCCTCGTGTGTCTCTTAGCTAGCAGTTGTGGTTCTATACAACTTTGCTCGAGGACATTCCGGCTACCATCTGTTTCCGGATTAAGTCTGAGCGCAGGGCAGGAAGCGGAGTTCACAAATTTGCGAGGAAAGGTGGTTGTCTGCCAATACGGCTGTTACTGTGAAAATGCCCCGTTTGATTTTCTCTCTTCTTCCAACTTTTCTAAAGACCTAACAGGAGGTACGAAAACATATGTTATCTCCCTTTTCCTTTTTTTTTTACTCAGAACAACTCTTTTATACTGCCACACACACATACACTAGCGAGATGGATGTGAACCCTGACCTCTTGCCTTCAGATTTAGGGTCAGAATATTTTAATCAAACAATCACATGAACATGCTAATTAGCATATTAATTTTGAATGTGCTTGATATCACAGTTACCTGACACCTGCTGTAAATCTACATACCTGCTTCCTTTTATTGTCTACTTACAGACCAACAATTTTGGCAACAAAATTTTAGGGATTTTCATTGCCTTGGACGTTTACATTTATCAAAACCAACTTGAAAATAGAGATGAAGATAGCATTAAAAAACAAGATACCAGCCAGTTGAAATATATAAAAATAAATTAACACTGTTTATTATAATGTTCATGGCCATGCCATCTGTGTGTTGTGGTGTGTGTGTGTGGGGGGTGTTATCAAGGTGAACTGGCAGAGAGACAAAGTAATCTCCACCTCTTCAAAGGGAAGTGCCCACGGCAGTCATTGGAGAGGAATACATGTGATTCTACTACGTCGAGACAGTGCATAGATTACATGAGCTCAGTGTGGTGGGACACCTACAGCAGACTCTTCTGGTTTCTAGTGGCACTGGTTTATTTACAACAGGTTGAGAACCACATATTACAATTTTACAGATTAATGTCTTCTTGTGTTTTACGGTCATTTAAATAACTGGTCCCTAAGCTAATGTCTTGTTCTGGTCATAATGGATGAATATGGATGAAGACAGTTTTTGATTTCAACAGGGTTAGATGATTTGGGCCAATTTCAGAAGCATAATTTAGTTGAATCATTGACCTTACATTCAGTATTGCTGGGGTCTACTGATTTAATTTTGAAATACCTTGTTATAAAATAAGGATTGTATCCAAATTCAGAAATAAAAATGCTTAAAGTACTCTATAACTGGAGCCTACTAAAATAAAGTTTTCTTGATGTTGTGAGAGCCACCATAGTGATCAGAAAAATGGCTTAAATGGAACTCCCCCTACCGATGATTGGCTGATTGTACAATCCAAAAGGAGGGCTGTGATTTGTTAATCATCTGTAATGTTTGTTTATATGTAACATGGGTTAAATATTATAGAAAATTCTGAACATTTTACAAGTTAGAAGATTATTTTGTTAAAAACAATGTTTTAAAATAAACTAAATAATAGTGTAGATTAAACCAATAAAATAAACATTGTGTTTAATGTTGTGTTTAATGACAGGGCAGGAGACACATCCGTAGGCTAAGTAGACACATATTTAGGGGTAAAACGTTGGCCGAACTGGGGCTCAAACCCCTCTAATACTACTGGACAATAATTCTAAAATTAATATTGTTTACTTCAGAGTGCACATTCTCCATATTTTAGAGCATACTTAAATGAATATAATAATAATAAGTCTAGTAAGGGATTTTTCTTTGTATACATTTTTTATTGAATTTTAAACAATACAGTATGTACATATTTTATCAAATCTCCACCACACTTACTCCCAATGAAAACCACCAGCCCAATCCCAAACCATCTCTGCTAAAGCCCAGTCCACACAGCCACCCACACCAAAACATTTCGAAATATCACCTTGTGTATTCTACAGTTCTTTACTGTCAACAGTAAGTTGATATGCTGACTGAATTCCCCAACACATAAAGCATAGAGCGGGGTCGGTCGTGAGAGAGGGAGACTAAAGCTGCAACACCATAGACCTACAAGCAAAGAGTGAAACTGGTGACGAGAGGAATGAAGGAACCAGAAAGAAGTGAGGTCGAGAGAAAGAGAGAGGAAGAGACGAATGAGGGATAATTGCATTAGAAAGAAGAGAGGGCCAGAAGGAAGGAAATGATTACGGGAGAAGGGACTGATATCCGATAGAGAGAGGGAGAGAATGGGCAGTAGGGGAGGGCTCGCTTACCACCGCCGTTCAATACAAACTGACACTCTCCCTCTGTGTCAATACATGTGTGAAGCCTAATCCTGGTCCAGTAGGGTGCCCCTGTTGAACACTCCCCTGTATTCCAGTCAATCTCTCTTATTCTCTGTGTCTCTATGTGTCTATAGCAATACTGCTGAACCTACATCTCAAACTGACTTTTTTCTCTCAACAATCCAAATTCTAACGACAGTGATTATAATCCATCAGATTGGGATTTCCGACATCAATCCGATTCGGATTATCAGATTTTTCTACATGCACAGTACCTCAAATCGAAATAAATTATTTTGAAGATGCTAATACTTGGTTTATAAAAGGTGGCAAGGTGTAGTTAGACATTAGAGCATCTGACTGATGTCTGATATGTCCTGGGTTCAAATCCCAGAGCACTAAGGTTAAAGCTCTGTCCTTGAGCATGATCGTAAACCCCCGTATCATTTCCCCTAGGTTTTTTTTGCAAATAAGTGTTTGTTCTTAATCCACTTACCTAGTTGAATAATGGAAAAATTCAAACAGTCAGGTCAGAAAATATTTACACTGTGACACAGTTGTCATTTTGGCTTTGTACACCACTACATTGGATTTGAAATACCTAAATCAAGATGTGCTTTAAGTGTAGACTTTCATCTTTAAATTAAGGGTGTTGTCAAAATTAAACTGTGTAGGAATTACAACATTCATTTATATAGCCCCCCCCCAATTTTAGGGCCTCAAATGTAATTGGACAAGTGATTATAATCATGAATGAAATAGTGAATTTTAATGATTGGTTGCAAATCCTTTGAATTGAATGACTGCCTGAAGTCTGAAATCCAAAGACATCACCAGACGCTGTTTTTTTTCACTGGTGATACTCTGCCAGGCCTTTACCAAAGCTGTTTTCAGTTCCTGTTGATTCTTGTGGTGTTTTGCCTTCACTTCTGCCTTCAGTAAGTGAAATGCATGTTCAATTAGATTCAGGTCATGTGATTGGCTCGGCCTTTGCTGAACATTCCACTTCTTTGCCTTACTAGTTCCATTGCCCATGCTATTACACTACCTCCACCATGTTTCACAGATGAGGTGGAATGCTGCAGAACATGAGCAGTTCCTTTTTTCTCTCTATACTCTTCCCATCATTCTGGTACAAGTTAATCTTTCCATATGATATTGTTCCAGAACTGTACAGGGTTTTTGAGATATTTTTTTTCTCAAGTCAAAGGCTAATTTGTTTTCCTGCTTTTGAGTTTTAACAATGGTTTACATCTTGTGGCAAACCCTCTAGCTTTAATCTGGTGAACCTCTTGTTGACTTTGACACAGGTATGCCTGTGGTGTTCTTGATCTTGCCAACTGTTGTGAAGGGGGTTTTTGTCACCAGGGAAATAATTATTCTATGATCAGTTTCTGGGCTTTTTGTGTTCCTGAGTTTACCAGTGCATTCTTTCTTTTTAAGAATCCACCAAATAGCTGATTAGACCACACCTAATGTTCTTCAACATATTCTGAATGCAAATGCCACATTTAAAATACAATCTAGACTTATCTGCTTATTGTAAATGAAGTAATAAGGGAATGATTCAGAACTGGTCATGGAACAGCTGAGCAGCCATTTGTCTAATTATTTTGGCCCCGTAAAAATTGTTGGGCCACATTTATAAAGTGCTGTAAATCCTAAACCTTTCACCTGATTGGGATGTAAATATCCTCAAATTAAGCTGAAAGTCTGCACTTTTATTATTTACATTCAACTACAATTGAAAAATAATGATTACCTACGGACCTGACTGTATGTGAAATATACTAATATTTGTTGCTTTTCAACCGATTTTACTGCTTGTTTCATTCCTTTCCATTTTTTCTTCCTTGTGCATCTTTCCCAGTCCAGCGATTTCTTCAGTCAACCAACTCTTTGTCATTGACCCCTGCCCTGTGTGTCTGGGCATTGACTGACTCTCGTCTCCTCGTGTCACTGGAGCTCCCTGTCAATACTTACCTGGTTTGGACACCCTCCCTCAGTGCTGTGGTCAGAGAGTGGGGGAGACCAGACGTACTAGAGCGCCAGCAGGAAGAGAGAGCGAGAGGGAGGGAAGGAGAGAGAATGGAGGGGGAGAAGTGCAGTGAGAGTGATTAAGCTCAAGCATGTTTAAATACAGGGCAAATTATTTAAGTGAATTTTGCAATGACGTCTGGGCCATTCTCACATTATTTTATCAGATAATTAATACATAGGGGTGTTAAACCCACTGTTATGGATTTGATGAAGACTAAATAGACATTAAAATATTTTGTCAATAAATGAGGTGTAGTAACACAGGACAGTATGATTTCAGATAGTCTGAATGGTACAGTATTTAGTTACATTTTAAACCAGTTGGTTTGAATAATTTATAGTAATATTATAAACCAGATGTTTTGAATAGTATATATAGTTGAAGTCGGAAGTTTGCATCCCCTTTTTTTTTAACACAAATTTTTCAACCAGTCCACATGTGTCATGTTAACAAACGATAGTTTTGGCATATCAGTTAGGACATCTACATTGTGCATGATACAAGTAATTTTTACAACAATTGTTTACAGACAGATTATTCCACTTATACATCACTATATTACAATTCTACTGGGTCAAAATTTCACATATATTAAGTTGACTGTGCCGTTAAATAGCTTGGAAACTTCCAGAAAATGATGTCACAGCTTCAGAAGCTTCTGATAGGCTAATTGACATAATTTGAGTAAATTGGGGATGCACTTGTGAATGAATTTTAAGGTTTAACTTAAAACTAAGTGACTCTTCTTGGTGAGCCAAAAATCAGCCAAGACCTCCAAAATTTTTTTAGACCTCCACAAGTATTGTTCATCCTTGGGAGCAATTTCTAAACGCCTGAAGGTACCACGTTAATCACAGTTCAGGCAGGAGATGCATTCTGTCTCCTAGAGATGAATGTACTGTAGTGTGAAAAGTGCAAATCAATCCCAGAACTACAGCAAAGGAACTTGTGAAGATACTGGAAGAAACAGTTAGAAAAGTATCTACTGTAAACAGTAAAACAAGTCCTATATCGACATAATCTGAAATGCCTCTCAGCAAGAAAGAAGCCACTGCTCCAAAACTGCCTTTTAAAAGCATTAGGTTTGCAAACTGCACATGGGGACAAAGATCATACTTTCTGGAGAAAAGACCTCTGGACTGATGACAAAAAAATGGAACTGTTTGGCCATAATTACTATCGTTATGTTTGGAGGAAAAAGGGGGAAGTTTGCAAGCTGAAGATCATCATCCTAAATGTGAAACACAGGGGTGGCAGCATCATGTTGTGGAGGTAGTTTGTTGTAGAAGGGTCTGGTGCATTTCACAGGATAGATGGCATCATGAGGAAGGAAAATGATGTGCATATATTGAAGCAACATCTCAAGACATCAAGGAAGTTAAAGCTTGGTCGTAAACAGGTCTTCCAAATGGAAAATTACCCCAATCGTTCTTCCAAAGTTGTGGCAAAATGGATTTTAGGACAAAAGTCAAGGTATTGGAGTGGCCATCACAAACACCTCACCTCAATGTACAGAAAATGTGTGGGGGCATAACTGAAAAAGTGTGTGCAGGAAACAAGGCCTACAAACCTGACAAAGTTACACCAGTAGGAACATCTACATGTCCGTAAGAATGGGGCAAAATCCACCCAACCTATTGTGGAAAAAATGTGGAAGGCTACCCAAAACGTTTGACACAAGTTACAAAATGTAAAGGCAGTGCTACCAAATACAAATTGAGTGTATGTAAATTTCTGACCAACTGGGAAAGTGATGAAAGAAATAAAACTGACAAATCCTAACTGACCTAAGACAGGGAATATTTACTAAGATTGAAATGTCAAGAATTGTGAAAATCTGATTTTCAAAGTCTTCGGCTAACGTGTATGTAAGTATCGGACTTCAAATATACACTGCTCAAAAACATTTAGGGAACATGCAATCATCACAATATAGCACCAAGTCAATTCAACTTCTGAGATATCAATCTTTCCAGTTAGGAATCATAAGCGATTGTGAATCATTGTTACCTGTTTTGGTGCAAATGAAAGAGACAACAGGCGCACTGGAGAGGCAACAGCAAGACAACCCCCAAAAAGTGAATTATTTTGCAGCTGGTGGCCACAGAACATTGCTTTTTCCTTATCTTTCCTGATTGATTCTACTTCAGTTTTGCGTTTTGCTATTGTGCCCATCACTACTGGTAGCATGAGGTGGTACCTGCAGCCCAGTGAGGTTGCACAGGTAGTCCAGGTCCTCCAGGATGGCACGTTTATATGTGCCATCATAGGAGTGTTTGCTGTGTCTCTCAGTACATTCTCAAGAGCATGGAGGAGATACCAGGAGACATGTTGTTACATGAGGAGACTTGGACAGGGCATCAACCCATCAGCAGGACCGGTATCTGTGCTCCTTTGTGTGAGGAGGAATAGGAGGAGCACTGCCAGAACCCTACAAAATGACCATCGGGCTACTGGTTCTGCATGTTTCTGACCAAACTCTAGTGAGACTTGTGCTCACAGCCCAGCACCATGCAGCTCAATTGGCATTCGCCAGTGAACACCAGAATTGGCAGGTTTGCTATTGGCACCCCATTCTCTACACAGATCAGGGCAGTTTTAAACTGAGCATGTGACAGACGTGAGAGAGTCTGGAGATGACCTGGTGATCACTATGCTGCCTGCGACATCATCCAGCATGACCGGTTTGGCATTGCGTCAGTGATGTTATGGGAAGGCATATCCTTGGAGGGTCGCACAAACCTCCACGTGCTAGCCACTGTTACCTGACTGCTGTTAGGTACTGGGATGAAATCCTCAGACCCATCATCAGACCTTATAGTGGGCACTGAGTTCCTCCGGGTGCAGGACAATGCCCGGTCTCATGTGGCCAGAGTGTGCCATTGACTGGCCCTCACATTCACTCAGACCTGAATCCAATTGAGAACCTCTGGGACATTATCTATTGGTGCATCTGACGCCGGCAAGTAGTGTCCACAGTGTGTCCAGGATCTCACAGATGCCTTGATCCAGGTTGGGGTGGAGATCCTCCAAGATACCATCTTCCGTCTCATCAGGAGCATGCCCAGACATTGTCGGAGTGCATACAGGCACATGGGGCCATACACACTAATGAGTCACATTATTAGTTGCTGTGATGAAATTCACACAAGTTGGAACAGCCTTTGATTTCAGTTGTTTACTTTTTTCATTAAGAGTTTAAATCATCCAGCACTCAATTGGTTGGTGAGTTTGGTTTCCATTGACTGATGTTACGTCATTTTGTCCTCAATGAATTACACAATGTACAGTAAAGATTTTGATCTTTAATTTGCTTCGGTCATCGAGAACCGATGTGTGATTTGATTGTTCCCTTAATTTCTTTTGCAGTGCATTTACATTTCTTTCTAACTGAACCTGATTGTGTTATTGTGTTGGGTGCATGCTTCTTCATCATGTCATCATAACTAACACTGGGGGACAGATGTGAGTAGAAAACTCATTATGAGATGTTTTTACAAGCCATCACATGTTATTGACATCATAAAATAGTTTTATTTGAGACTTGGTCACCTATGGTCAAAATGCATATACAGTCATATGCAAACGTTTAGGCACCCCTGCCATTTTCCATGCTTTTCATTTATAAATATTGGGTGTTTGGATCGGAAATTTCATTTTGATCTATCAAATAACTGAAAGACACAGTAATATTTCAGTAGTGAAATGAGTTTCATTAGATTAACAGAAATGTGCAATATGCATAAAAATGAAATTAGACAGGTGCATACGTTTGGGCACCCCAACAGAAATATCACATCAATATTTAGTTGAGCCTCCTTTAGCAGAAATAACAGCCTCTAGATGCTTCCTATAGCCTGTAAAGAGTGTCTGGATTTTGGATGAAGGTATTTTGGACCATTCCTCCTTGCAAAACATGTCCAGTTCAGTTAGGGTTGATGGTTGCCGAGCATGGACAGCCCGCTTCAAATCACCCCACCGATTTTCAATGATATTCAGGTTTGGGGACTGGGATTGCCATTAATCAGGGCAGAATGTGGTTTGCCGTTGTCCTGCTGGAAAATGCAGGAATGCAGGGTGTATATTTTCAAAAATAAATTGAATTCAGGGTGAATTTAATTTTCAAATGACTCTTTTTATTAGTTTTTTTGCACGTTCTCTTTTGTCCCAACTTTTTCAGGAATTGGGGTTGTATATATTGGAGGAACTGTTTAGAAATTACTGCACCTTTTGTATATTATCTCCCCATTTTCAGGCACCAAAAAACATTGGACAGTGGTTTTCAACATAATGTAGAATAAAGTAATAATTGTCAATATTTGGTGGCATATCCTTTGCATGAAATGACTTCTTGAAGCCTGAACTGTATTGACTTCACCGGGCCCTGGGTATCTTCCCTGGTGTTGCTCTGCCAGGCCTGTACTGCAGCCATCTTTGATGCAGATGACACTGACAGTCTTGATGCTCAGAAATGAATATCAATCAATCAGGACCATTGCAAAATCCCTGTGCATGCCAAGTGAACAATTTGGTTAATCATTAACAAGAAGAAAACAACCGGTATACTCATTTATGCCAAAAGACCTGGTAGACAGAAAGACCACTGTAGTGGATGAACAGAGAATACTGTCTATTGTAAAGAAAACCCTCCTAACAACAGCTCTACAGATCAAAAACACTGTCCTGGATGCAGGTGTACGTAGATGTGTCAAAGTCTACCATACTTAGAAGACTAGACCAACAGGACTACAGAGGATACACTACAAGAGGCAATGCACTGATTAGCCTGATGAACAGAAAGGCAAGATTACAGTTTGCTAAAAAGCACCTAAAAGAGACCAAACAGTTTTGGAAAAAAAACTTGTGAACAGATGAGACAAAGAAAGTGTGGAGAAAAAAAATAAATGCCCATGATCCAAAGCATTCCACCTCATCTGTGAAACATGGTGGAGGGGGTGTTATGGCTTGGGCCTGTATGGCTGCCAGTGGAACAGGCTCACTTGTCTTCATTGATGATATGACTGCAGACAGAAATAGAACAATGAATTGTGATGTCTACCGAAATATTTTATCAACTGAGATAAAACCAAAAGCCTCCAAATTAATGAATGGCACTTCGTCATGCAACAAGACAATGACCCTAAACATACTGCTAGAGCAACAAAGAGGTTTTTGATGGCCAAAAAGTGGAAAATCCTAGACTGGCCGCATCAATCAACACATCTAAATCCAACTGAACATGCTTTTTACATGCTGAAGAGGAGACGGCAGGCAATAAGTCCCCGAAAGAAGCAGGAACTGAAGATGGCTGCAGTACAGGCCTGGCATGTTAAACTGTACAATGTTTATTGATGCCCAAGAGTGGGGGGACCATGTACAAAATGTGCTGTCATTTCTGAACGATTCATCTCATATATATGAATTAACCCTCAAATTAAAGCTGACAGTCTGCACTTCAACCTCATTGTCATTGTATCCTTTCAGACTCTAAGTGCTAGAATACAGAACCCAAAAAAAAGGTCACTGTCCAATGAATTATGGTGCTCACTGTAGTTGCAGACATTCAATTCACTCATGAATACAATTCATCCACACACACACAACAAACATAAACAGTCTTCATATCTTCAATGTCTTCATTACAATATTTGATAGTACAGGTTCCAAACATATCTACAGTAGAAGTGTGTCCGTTCCATTTAGAGTGTACTCCATCTGTATCGGTCCTATTTTACAGTCCACTCCACACCCAGAATGCTCCGCTTCCCATTGCCCCTTTCCCTCTTTACTCTTTCATTTCCTCTAATCTTTCACTCCCCCTCCGCTCTACCTCTGTGTCACTTTGATTTCCCTATACACTGGCGTGTGTGTGTGTGTGTGTGTGTGTTTATGGCTATCGTCTGTTAAGATAGCATGACTTAATTCTTTATTGCACTGTTACCGAGGTAAGTGATTCACCTCATGTATCCTTCAACACACCGGGTTGTGTGGCTTTGGAATTCCACTGAATGTCTCATGTAATCTATGTGGTACTGAAACACACCTCCGTTCCATCGGTGTACAGGTGGATCTCAGCACGTTTAACGCTTTGCTTAAACTTTACATTCATATGTGTATCAGAATGAGCTGTGTGTGTATGTGTGTAGGCTTGGAGCTAGATGGGCCTGCCTATATGAGAGTAGACAGTGGGCGCGTGGAGAGCAAGGGAGTGAGAAGGACATAACGCCAGTGGAGGGGCGGGGGGTTGAGAGAAGAGAAGGCTTGGCCAAGGGGGCCCCCTCTCCTAGACAGTTTGACTGATGACATGCATTAAACAGTTAATCTGTCTGATTGAATGTTTGCTTCCTCCAAATTGAAACATTAAACAACAAGGCGAGGAAGAGAGGGAGGGGAGAGGCAGAGGAGGGGAGAGGGATATGGCTTCATCTATTGCCCAAATCATGCAAAGCATGGGACTGGAATATATAATACTGTCCTGTGAGCGAAAGTAGGAGGGGAGACAGGACGAGGGAGATTAAAAGAGACAGAAAAGAGGTGTGAATGAGAAGAAAGAATGAACGGGTGGGAGAGAAAGATGAGAATGGAAAGGCTATGGGAGGTTGGGGGGGTGGAAGGCTAGAGAGAGTCAGAGTTAAGAACAGACGAGTGACTGGGTTCCGTGAAAGAGAGCGGGTGGAGAAAGGGCCTAAAGCAAAGCGTTGAGGTCAAAGTTCTGGAAGGTTATCCATGTTGATAAGTGTAAACAAGAACCAACTAACCCTCACAGTGATGAGAAGGGAAAAAGACAATAATCAATTACACAAATCAATCAATTAACTACTAGAGAGCAAATAACAGTAGCAGATGTCTGGACTACAATGTGTCAGTTGTTTTCATGTTATATATGTTTTATCACATGAACCAGAATTGAAACCATTTATTTGGGACTCGATGTTCCACCATTTGTCCCCCCATTCCTAACACAATTGTGTTTTTGAATTTAAAGCATTAACTATGTGCTTTTTGTTATTGTGAAAGACTTGTATACTACTGGGTTTCACTCCTTCATGTTATGACCTGCCTTAGCAGCCTAAACAGTCATTACCATCTCACTGTGGGACCATGGAGAAGGCTGGCTGTCTTCCACTGGTAGTATGTCTATTGTACAATTACCTTCACTTGATCATGTCTGACCGTCTATGTTTATGAGGTGAAAAATGCAAAATTACAGTTGCAATTTTCATATGCATATTATTGACTGCATTACATTTTTTTTGCTGTTACAATTGTACGCTGTGTATGACTAGGTGGCTGGTATGATATGAGGGCTAACTTAGTCTTCCAATAAGTGTCTTGAGATCTTTAGTGACCACAGAGTCAGGACACCCCATTTAATGTCCCATTCAAAAGATTGCACTCCAAGCATGGCAATATTGACTCCCCTGGAGCATTAGAGTTTAGACTTTAGACAAAAGGGAAGTGTGCCCCCTACAGGTCCTCCAAAACTCCTCCAGCTTCTAAGGTTCTTAGCAGGCACATTGATCAAAACATTTAAGTTTTAGTAATGTGTGATGAGTGTGAAATTTTTGACTCTTCTGCACTTCATTCGACTTATTGGATCCAAATTTCTCTCCCCTCACATTTGATCATGTCCAGTTCCCACTGACCCTGCCTTGTCGGCAGCTCCACAACTCCTTGAACAGATGTTGGATGGCGATGGGCACTCGTATGGTTCATCCAACCACATGTCGCCGAGCTGTATGATTCCTTTAATACTGCTCCTCCAATACGGAAGCTCTTAGTCAGTTCATGCACAGGTTGATGATCACCAACTATACTCCCGTGATTTAATTTACAGGTGCCCGATCTGAACACAAGGAGTTGCTGGAGAGCGATGTGGCAAGGTAGATAATCAAATTTATCTATCCAAAATCCCAGGCAGCGCTATTCCAATTTACGATGCCTCATGCTGGGGGTCGGGCAAAGTCAGAGAAGCCATAGTCAGGCTCAAACTGACTATCACAATGTAGACTGTCCTGCAATGCAGTAACTTAGCCCACATGGACCCCAGAAAACTATTTCCACCAAAGGAGGTATTGACTTTAGATATTACCAGTGTAAGGTATCTGTGGGAATGCAAGATTCAATTGGGTAGAAAGCTATTGAGGGGCGAGCAGAGGTAATGTGGGGATGTGCATTGAAGGGACTTGTAGATAAGTTTAAACCAGTGAGTCTGGCGGTCCGCGTGGCGTAGTAAGCTAAGTCACTGCATTGCAGGACAAGCTACATAATGATAGTCAGTGGTTCAAGCCTCCCCTCATCACCATCCCTCATCTGTCCAGGGAGTTGTGGAGTTGCTGATAATGCAGAGTTAGTGGGAAATTGGACAAAACCAATTTGGAGGGGAGAAATGGGGTGAGCCAAAATAATAGTGAACCTGGTGTTGAGTACACAGCAAGGGCCAGCTTACTAGAGCATAAAAGTCAAGGTGGCGAGTGTTCTAGGGGCTACCAGTGATGAAGTGTGTGACCTTGTGACAAAATACATCTAATTTGGAGATTAATATTAGCAGCAACCTTGTAAATTACATGATCAAAGCATAGGACTGGTAGGATGGTCATTTTTACAAGTATGTTTTGCAGCATGGGTGAAGGAGTGTTTGTTGTGAAACAAAACCTAGATTTCATTTTAGACTGGAGGTGTCTCTGGAAAGAGAGTGAGCAGTCTAACCAAATAATGAGTAACATTTATGTAATAAAATACTCTAACTCAGATCCATACAAATATGTTTAGTTTCCAATTTAGTGTTAGAAGAATTGAGAAGTACTGTACCTTGAGATCAAGGAAAGAGTGTTGCATGTCATTTAAGGTTTATTGAAGGGTAGTCAGTACAGTTTGTATAGGATTGTACCTCTTGTCACTTCGTCACTTTGAATTCAAATTTAGAGAATTAAATTCCTCATAATTCCTATTTTGTGTTAAATCTAAATAATTTATTTCCTTTTTCCAAAATATACAAACATTACTCCAATTTAAAATTTTAATTATGTTTTCTGGCTTTGGATTGGTCATGTCCTTGTTCAGACAATGTAACTGACTGGAGAAATACACTCAACGGCCACTTAATTAGGTACACATTGCTAGTACTGAGTTGGAACACCTTTTGCCTTTCAACCTGCCTTATCTCTTTGTGGCGTAGAGTCAACAGTGCTAGAAACATTGAGTCAACAGTGCTAGAAACATTGAGTCAACAGTGCTAGAAACATTGAGTCAACAGTGCTAGAAACATTGAGTCAACAGTGCTAGAAACATTGAGTCAACAGTGATAGAAACATTGAGTCAACAGTGCTAGAAACATTAAGTCAACAGTGCTAGAAACATTAAGTCAACAGTGCTAGAAACATTGAGTCAACAGTGCTAGAAACATTGAGTCAACAGTGCTAGAAACATTGCTCTGAGATTTTGGTCCATATTGACATTTATTCCATCACACAGTTGCTGTGGATTTATTCTGCTGCACATTCATGATGCAAATCTCTTGTTCCACCACGTCCCAAAGTTGCTCGATTGGATTGAGATCTGGTGAATTTGGAACATTTTGGAACATTGTCATGTTTAAGACACCAGTCTTAGTTGGCATCTGACATAACACATTACACTGTGGTTATAAAGGAATGGACATGGTTAGCAACAATACTCAAGTAGGTTGTGGCATTTAAACAATGCTCAATTGGTACTAAGGGACACAAAGTGTGCCAAGAAAATATCCCCCACAACATTACACCATCACTACTATCCTGAATTGTTGATACAAGGCAGGATGGATCCATGCTTTCATGTTGTTTACTCCAAAATCTGACCCTACCATCTGAATGTCGCAGCAAAAATCAAGACTCATCAGACCAATTTTTTCAATCTTCTATTGTCCAATTTTGGTGGGCCTGTCAAAGTGTAGCCTCAGTTTCTGGTTCTTCGCTGACAGAATTGGCACCCAGTGTGGTCTTCTGCTGCTGTAGCCCATCTTCTTCAAGCTTCAATGTGTTGTGCATTCAGAGATGCTCTTTTGCAGACCTTGTTTGTAACAAGTGGTTATTTGAGTTACAGTTGCCTTTCTATCAGCTCGAACCAGTCTGGCCATTCTTCTCTGACCTCTGCCATTAACAAGGCATTTTTGCCAAGAGAATTGCCGCTCACTGGATGTTTTGCCTTTTTCTGAGTATTCTCTGCCAACCCTATAGATCGTTCTGTAGGAATATTCCAGTAGATCAGCACATTCTGAAATACTTAAACTAGCCTGTCTGGCACCAACAGTCATGGCACTTTGAAAGTCACATATATAACCTTTCTTAGCCATTCTGATGCTGATTTGAACTTTATCAGAACATATTGACCGTGTCTACATGCCTAAATGCATTGACTTGCTGCCACGTGATTTGCCGATTAAATACTTGTTTACGAGCAGTTAAACAGGTGTACCTAATGAAGTGGCCAGTAAGTGTATGGATACAAGCTGAAATCATAAAAACAAATCACACAACAATAAATGCACACAGTGCAGTAATTCTATAAAGTCCAAACAGTCTCATAAATTTTCAGTTCCATTTCCACAACTTAAAGCTACTGTAGGTTGTTGTCTTTTTTTCCAATATTTTTCTCCCGATCCAGATGTCTAACTCACCCTGACCCAAGCATTTTGCCAACTCTGCAACTCCTTTAACAGATGCGGGATGGTGGGCTCTCAACCACATGTCGCCGGGGCATCTGATTCTTATCCCATGCAGAAGGATTTCTCATTCGCCACCTATACATCCGTGATAGAACTCACAAGCATCCAATCTGCACATCAGGAGTCACTGGAGAGCAATGTAGCAAGGTTCATAGTCTGACTTATCTATCCCTTATCCCAGTCAGCGCTGTGCCAATTTGTGCTGCCTCATGCTAGAGCTCCGTGTAAAGTTGGTGAAGCCTGGTTACACTTCCATAACAGAGCTGTCCTGCAAATCAGTGATAGAATACTATGCCACATGGAGCCCCAAAATCATACATTTTTTAATAATATTTATTTACAGGAAAGTAGAAAGCAGAGGCTATAGGAAGACAGTTAGGTAGGAGACAGAGAGGAAGGGCAAAAACAGTGGCAAAGCTGAGCTCAAAGCTCCGTTGCTAGGGGCAAAGTGTATTATATCAGAGTTGGGAGCTTAAACCGGTACACAAACTTCAGCAAGGAAAATCACTATAACAGAACCATTGTATTTCTATTATAAAAATCTATTTAATATCAATCGTATTGGGTAAGATATTACTTACAATTGAGTACTTCCCAATTACTATTAGAATGTTGGCATTTTCACGCTCAGTAGATATGTTGTCACCCCTATGTCTTTGTCTTGTTCATTTTGATCTGGTCATTGTATAATGTTGCTGGTCTCAAAGAAATTGAGATAAATCTCCAAGAAATTAGAGAAATACACAGGTTGGACCTGAAATGGAAGCTATTGGACATATTTTTTGTTTGTTGGTTATAGGAATAGCACAGGCAGGATAGGCTATAAAAAGTTTAATTGTTAACTACGTGTTTTATAACATTAGTTTGCTAGAATACCAAATTAGCTGTAATCTAGTTAGTCTAAACATAAGAGGTTAGCCTAGGACATACAGCATATTAAAAAAAAAGATTTGTCAGCTGCTAAGGCTATCTATAGTCATAAATCCATTGTCTCTGCTATTTTCTTTATAGGGCTAAACTTATACCATTACTCCTTTAATTCAATGAAAATTGAATGATTGAGTTTAGGAATTAAATTGTGGAATTTCAACAGTGTTAATGATATTGTTACCAGACAGATGAATGCTGTAGATGGATTGGCTGATAAAGTGGCTTCTGTGATGAGAATGGTGAAAGATGGGGAGGAATTGGGTGACCCCTTACGAGGTAATGTGATATGCCATTTAACCCCCAGCCTGACCCTGCTCTTTACTGTATCCAGCGTCAAAACACCGCCAATGCTTTTCCCTCTGTCTCAAGAGCATATTCTCAACAATGACCCATCATTTTCTTCCCGGACTGCTTTTGGCCTCGCTTTAGGACCTGGGCATATAATTGCACAAACAGACAGGGATGATGGCTTGATGAACATATGAGTCGTTATCGTCAATAGGCGCCAAAAACACAGAAGCAAGATGAAAACATTAATAGATAGGTAACAGAATGGGCAGATAAATGGATAGGTCTTTTAGAGAAGGTCAGAATCGTGTGCCCACTTGCTAAGGCCATCATGAAGTGAAGAGAGAATTGATTGCTGTACGCTCAAAAGGGAATGAAATTACCAATAAATTATTTTCTGGGGAATGAACATTCTGTAGAGAGGGAGCAAGAAAGGGAAGAAAAATAAGAAGAAAGCCATTCTTTGACTACATGAAATGGCTGAGGTAAACTGCTGTCAATATGTTTTATTGTTGACATCACCGACAAACTTCCTTGATAGTTGAAGACGGTGTTCATCCCTAACTTTCTTGTTGTCAGGAAGCACAAAGTGAGACCATTGCCTTTAGTGCCCCAAAAATGAACAAGTCCTCACCCCGCATGACGAGTGGAAAACAACATGTATTGAACACCACCCGCTTAAAGAATGACATTGTCAACATTTCAAAGATTCTCCCTCTAATCCAGGCATAGTCATCTCTGGCCCTCGAAGCCAGATCCACTTTGTGTTTTCATTGCAACTCTCTAATCTGGGACTTGTTTAGACCTGGTACACAAGGTGGGTGCAATTAATAATGAGGTAGAAAAGAAAACCAGCCGGCTCTGGCCCTCTCAGGGTTAAAGTTGACTAACCCTGCTCTAAACCATCTCTTGGTCACTGAAATCTTTGATCTAGTTAAAGTGGAAGGCAGGTCAGGGTTTATTCAGATCGTCAGAGGAAAAGTCTCTCTATCACTAAAGATCTGAAGCTTCTCCTCATATATTTTGGCTATGTCCTGTCATACCTGGATTGCATATGTGTCTTTTGTTAAGTGCCTCTGATGAATGTATCTCAGATTCAATGATGGATTCATCCTCGGATAACCTACACGCACACACCCTTACACCAAGACCCAAAAGTGAGTGCTCCCCTCCTTTGCGGCCTGCCTCGGTGTCAGCATGGCTAATTCTGCTCAGATGGATGTGCAATACGCAGGCCTCCAACATCACCCCTCCCTCAGTCACTAACGGTGAGATGGAGGGGGACGAGGAACCCTGGCGGATATGTAGATTGGGGAGGAGATGATCGCTTGTGAAGACAAAGACAGATAGAGACATCCAAAAATTTGTAAAAAGAGAGAGGCTGATTGCTAGCACAGAGAGAGGCCATTACGCCGAATCCGCAAGCTAATCATAATGAATCACTTAGTTATTAAGCGTTAATTACAGCGCTCAAACACATCCCAGGCAGAGAGACGTGGAGCCAGCTAGGCCTGTCTGGGGGTGTAGGACAAATTAATGGATTCTTATTTATTAATTTCCCTAATTAAAACAACAAGGCTTATATACAAAAGTGTTTTCTTTGTGTGAAACAAATGAAGGCTGAGAAAAGCAATATCAAACAGAGCGTGACACAATGTAAACAGTATATCATAAGAAGTGATGGTGCTTGGTCAGCTGTTCATTATTAAAATGGCTTTTTATCCAATTGGGTTGGTTTACCCCCACCTACCCAATCTTTCTCTACACATTTAATGAGAGGATGTTATCAACCCTATCCATTGAGGATGTCTCGTGTCATCCAGGTTTAGGTGACAGTAAATTAATCTGCTTAGTTAATTGTTAATATGCCCAGTGTTCTACTCTTGTTTTGGAGTACAGGAGCTATAAAAACTGGCCCTTAAACCACTACTCCTTTTGAAACCCCTCAAATTAACCTACGATGCTCACTCCTGAGTCCTTCCCACTTAATTGTCAAACGTTTGATATTCTCTTTCAGACATGAATATGCTATTTCAATGGGTATCTAATCAGATTGCACAATTTCTGTTGTCCTTTTTAGGAATATCTCTTCTTATCTGCTCCTCTCTTTTTCCTCAATGCATTTTTCGAATTTCCTCATCTTTCTCTGTCCCGGAGTTGCCCACCTGAGCGTTTCTGGTGAGGGCGGGGCGAAGTAATAGCGTTAATGCTCAGTAATACGGGCCAGATATTATAATCTAAACACTGTCACATTACGTTAGCCGTCGGAGACTGATGTGTCAATGCAGCGCCGCACAGGTGACGCATAGGGCTCAGGAAGCGAGGCCCGGTAATCGTCAAAAACAGACACGTTTATTTCAGGGTGAGTTGCTTTTTTGTAGAACGTATTTCTGCCTATGGTTTGTGGACGAGAAGGGAGGGGGAAATGATCCCGCGTGCACCTGCCTGTGTGCTGTCACGCTCGCTTGGGCGCGCGCTTGGTTGGTGATTTATGCGCGTGTGTAATTGACTGTTAATAAAAGTTTGTCCGGAGCGCGTGTAATTGTGTGTTCAAGACCCACCATGTGCGAGCGTGTGTGTAATTGGGTGTTATCGATGCTGTGAGTGTTTGTGTGAGTCAAAGTGCGTTTGGACAGATCACAGTTTGAGTGTACACCTCGTTGTGAGGTAATGCTTTGGAAAGTTCTCATTGTTATCAGGAATCAGAAATACCCCCTAAAGCTGACCAGTATTTTCTGGATCACTGCCTAAAGTGCCTGGATTACAAAAAGACTTGTAGTACTTAAGGATTAAGTCTGTATAGCGCTAATATAGAGTATATTGTTTTGTAGTGTATATGTGTTGTTTAGTGTTACATTTGAGGTGTGTACATATGGTTTTGATAGTGTTTGTGAATTTACACATTAGCGTAGTGTAAATGTGTGTAGAGGGGTATAGTGTAGGTATATTTTAGGTGTAGCTTTGTGTGTAGCATTGTACAGTGATGCATTTGTGTAGTAGTTGTTTAAGGACAGTGTGTATTGAGTTGTGTAGTATTGTTGGGGCTACTGTTTGGTAGGTATGTTGTTTTGTGTAGTGAAGGTGTGTGTAGCGAAGGTGTGGTGTGGGTCCTGTTTAATTGATGTGGGCTGCCCATCGATCCTCCCGCCTGGCCTAATGAAGGCCTGATTGGTTTGTGAGGGCTGGCTGGTTCTGCTCAGCTGCTTCTGCCTGCCCCAACACACACCCTAATACACACACATACACACACTCACACACACACACAGTCACCATCACTTCTCTCTCTCTCTCTCTATGGTTCACATTGTCTCTCTGTCTTCTGTTCTTGTCCTGTCTCCTCTCTGTGGCACTCTTCTTTTTTCTACATCACTTTCCTTCTGTGTTTTGCTGTTGTTTTCTTTACCTCATTCTAATCTTGAACTCACTTTCTCCCATATAGTGTACTGTACATTTGCCACTGCAGAATATCTGACTACTAGTTGTAGCTACTTCTGTTTATGTGCACACACTGTCCTATATGTCCTGGCTATCTGACATGTGTCTGTCTGAGTGTCTACCTGTCTGTCTGACTGTATGTCTGCCTGTCTGCCAGTGTCTGAGATGTCACTATCTTAGGCTGCTTCTCAATACGCATAGTACAGACTACGATTAGTATGTCTCAAACCATAGTACGCAATATATTATGTCAGAAGTCCCCGGATGGTCTACTATTTCCAGGGGATTTTCGAAGTATGCAACCCTGCATGCTTTTTGTGCTGATATAGCCCACAATTCTTTGTGACACAAAATAGGAGGCGTTTCCTGAATCCGGTCCTTCTTTGACTGTGTTTAAATGTAAGTATCCAAATGTTAGGTAATATTAAACGTGTCTTTACATTAGTTTTTTGTTATTGTACCAATATTAAATAAAGTTTAAATGAAAAACGAACAGGTTGTGCCAAATGTTTAATGATCAAACTTTGCTGGGCTTCATCGCTGGTGGAAGTGGTCTAATTTTAGATGCAAGGTTATGACAAGTTAGTATGTCCCCATGCTAGCATACTCACTTACTATATACTTAATAGTACCTACTTTGCCACCACCTGCGTAGTACTTACTTCGAGTATGTAGTATGCATATTGGGATTCAGCCTTAGTCTCTCTTTTCGGCCGACACTGTAACAGGACATGTCAGCCAGTCAGCTGGCCAGTCAGTCAGTCAGTCAGTCAGCTGGCCAGTCAGTCAGTCAGTCAGTCAGTCTGTCTGTCTGTCTATCTGCATCGTCCATCTTTGCAACTCTAAATCTTGCTCTGCAAGTCACTTCAGAAACACAAACAGATATTACACTGGCGTATTCATAATAGGTTTGTCAAATGCTCCTTCAGAAAGCCAGTCAAAATCCTGTCTAGGCAGGGAACTGCTATCATTCTGTGTGTCTGTATCTCAGTCACCAGTGCCAAAGAATGGGAAATAAAAGGTCACGAAAGTATCTTCCTGAGTGATATCAGCCAAAACTCTGCCACTTTTCAGTCTGGCGTTGCAGTGGGCAAATCCATCAGTCATTGTCTGTCAGTCAGTCAGTTGGAGTGTTAGAGCTGGCACCATACCAAGCTGTCATACAAGTCCCCTATCATTTTACCAGGGTTTAAATGATAGGGGAGAAACATGTTGGAGAAAGCACTGACTGTCACGTGGAACATTGTAAATAAACAAGCAAATAGCATTGATGATAGGGAATTAGATTCTTAACTATGGATCTCTGTAGTAGGAAGCCCCACAATTTGAGGATTAGAACCACACGAGAGTGGACAGCTACTGTAAGGGGCAGCTGCAGCAACATTGCAAAAATACGTTTCACTGCTGACCATGGTGCTGATCTGAAAATGCATCTGATTCACCAATACATGAAGTCCTACTCAGGCAACAAGGTTGAGCATTACGTTGTTTGATTGTCTGTTTAGTTTGGTAAACAACAGGTGGTAATTCTACAATCGTCCCTAACTTTACACATCACACTTTAATTTCGATCCACTTGTTAATTGAATGAGCGATAGATTGACTGGATTAATGGGAGCCTGGGAATTATATGGTGTGCAGTGTTTGGGTCCATTTGTATTTGTTTTCTAAGGCCCCAGGTTTGCAAAGGTATAATATGTTATCCGCACCTTTGAATCATATTAAAGTCAGTCAGTCAGTCAATATACGCATGGTCTGTTTGTCAGTTCAGTTGGTGTGTCTGGCTGCCTATACCCTAACCCTCTCCCAAGTCCTAACGCCAACCCTACCCCCACAAACACACAATAGCACACACTCCGATAAGTGGTGTGTGTTTACAGCTTGTTCATTTCCACTCTGCAACTCTCAGCCGAGGAAAGAGCGAGAGAGGGAGAGAGAGCGGAAAAGAGAGAGGGAAAGAGAAAAGGATAGCAGGAGAGAGGGCGATCGGAAAGGAGAGGGAGGGTTGGCGGGCAGTGTTTTTGTCCTGGAAAGAAATAGCCCTCTAGGTTGTAATTGGAGGCAGAGAAAGAGAGAAAGAGGAGGGAGAGACAGCAGAAATTGCTTGGCTGGGGCTGTGGGATGATAGTGTTTTTGACAGGTAAATAAGGCTGTGATTGTCGACAGTTACACTGCACCTCGCTGACCCCCGCACACACTGGCCTCCTCCATCTATATTTCACTCTGACACACATGCTGACTCCCCCTCTCTCCCACATACACAACTTCACACACTGCCACTGCACACTCACATTTACACACAACCTCGCGCTCACACACACGCATAGATACACGTATTGGTATAAAAACATACAATGTGGCACCCAAACATTCTACCACTAGATAGAGCATTCTCGGAAAACACAGTTTGTGTATACAGTGAACACATACTGTATTGATATACTGTGTATGTGAATGTGTTTCCTGCATAGTGTGTGTATACAGTAAACGCACTTCTTTATGCACCTTTTACATGTCCATAACAAGATGTTGTATATCAGGATACTGTCTAATGGAAGTCGTCTGCCTCTCCAAGTAGAATGCCTGTGTTGCTGCTGCCCTGACATACAGGCACAACTCTCAACTGAGGGATAGATAGAGTTGGAAAAGTCTTTGATACTGCCGCTTTTCTCTGTGTCTGCTCCACGCATTTGGCAACCAGATCAAATATTGATGATTATGTTGGCTAAATCAAGCCCTTTCAAGTATTGTATGTTTTGTTTTGCATGTTATTCTGCTGCATCTGTAGCTACTGTTGATATGTAAATTAGATAGTGACCACATCTTTAAAACCATGCATTTTTGGATGTTGGGCGTAGGCAATCTCCATACAGATTTGGAAACGAATGGGAGTGCCGGACCAATGGTAGGGGCAAACAATGGAGGGTTAGATGGTGGTGTTCTGACTCAAACTAACCCCACTAACTTGACGTCACAAAGTGTTACGGGAATTCTGGGTTAAGTACACTCTAAAAACAAAAGGTTCTAAATGGCACTAAAAGTGGTTCATGGCTTGTAATCATAGGGGAACCACTTTAAGTGCTATATAGCACCTATCTTTAAAAATGGTGCTATGTAGAACCATAAGAGGTGCCATATAGCACCTTAACCACCCCAAAGAACTGCTGAAGAACCGCGGAAAAACCGCTGAAGAACCAAACTGGGCTTAACAGGTTCTTTAAATGGTTAAGGTGCTATATAGCACCACTACTTCTCCAGCGGTTTTTCAGCGGTTCTATGAGGTGCTTAAGGTGCTATATGTCAGTGGTTATCAAACCTCTCCTCGAGGACCCCCAGACGTCTCACAGTTTTGTTGTAACAATGAACTAGCTCACCTGATTCAAGCAGGTAAAGTCTTAAAGATTAGTTGACAAGTTGATTCAGGTGTGCTAGCTCTGGGATACATCTAATATATGGCATGGCTGGGGGTCCTCCAGGAGAGGTTTGAGAACCACTGCTATATGGCACCTCTTATGGTTCTACATGGCACCATTTTTAAAGATATGTGCTATATAGCACTTAAAGTGGTTCCCCTATGATTACAAGCCATGAACCACTTTTAGTGCTATTTAGAACCTTTTGTTTTTAGAGTGAAGATAAAAAGAATATATGGTGAGTATGTCGGGTCACATGGGACGTGTGACAGGTGCTTCAATTGGCACAGGTAGACCCATCTCTGTACACAGGCAGTCACATTTGGCTGTATAGGCTATCATGCTAACACAACTGTTCTCCATACTGGTCTATTTTGCATACACATGGATATTCCTTCATTTAAAATTCCAATGTATTTTTTCAACATAAAACTGTCCATTATAGATATAGTCATTTATTTTCTATTTTTATTTTGCTGAAGAAAGAACGAGAGAGAGAGAGAGAGAGAGAGAGAGAGAGAGAGAGAGAGAGAGAGAGAGAGAGAGAGAGAGAGAGAGAAATAAAAAATGAAAGATTGGAGAGTAGAAAGCTAGCTGGCCACACTGCTTTCTATATAATAGGCCACTAGTGGTATCTCTTCTTCCTACCCGTTTCCCCCTTCCTTCCATCTTCCCATCCTCTTTTATCAAGTCAACAACCGTCTCCCCCTCCCCTCCTGCCTGCCCTTGCCCCCTCCCTCCTCTCTCTTCCCCTCTCTCACTTCAATCTCAAGTGTTTTCAATTTTATTCTAGAGTGGAATTAACTACCCCCGATGTCAAATTGCCGACGAAATCGATAATAATATCTTTACAAAAGAGGATATTCCAGTCTCTCGCGTAGGCTTTTGAAAAATGGAAAATTTAGCCGAGATTGATTCATTAGTTGACACGTTATAGGACGGTATAAGTATTGATCGCGGCCTGTCATGTCCCATCTCGGCTAATCGAAGCTGAGGCGCTCTGTCGATGGGCGCATTTTTCATAATTCCAACGCCGGGGAGAGAGACTAGCCGGCGGAGGGGACTGCTAGGCTCTGAGAGAAAAGGGGAGAGTGTAGGGGGTGAGGGGGAGGGAAGGGCACAGAAGAAAGATAGACGGGGGAGAGATGACTGGGGGAAATAGGTAGGGGGCAAACACTGGAAGACCAAGAAATAGAGTGAAAAAGAGGCATGGGGTAAACGGGAAAAATAAAGGGAAAAGAATGGGGATGTGTGTACGCCTAGGACACTGCTAGTCCTGCGGCCTGAGGGGTGAGATAGCTGCGGGAACTTATGATAATGGTGCGGGTTTTGGGGCGTAGATAAACTAATTAAATCCTAACAGTGAGATAACGAGGTGGAGGGAAGAACGAATGGGAAGACAGTGGGATGGCAAAAGATAGAAATAAGGCGACAGTAGGTAGGAATGGGATTTATTAGCAGACAAAGGAGATGCGAAGAAGTGTGAAAACGGCTAGATCGGATGAGAAGTGTGCGAGGATGGAGTGCTGAGAGGGGAGACTGTGTGGGGGTGAAATAAATAGAAATCGAATGACTGGGTGCAAAGAGAAGGAAGTTCTGATGAAGAAAAAAATATATAGGGAGCAGTGAGAAGTCAGAAGACAATGATCGAGAAACTTTTGATAGTTGTGCAATTCGTTTGGAAAGTTGGCTCAAGACTTTTGTGCAAAACAATGCCACACAACCCCTTTACGTCCCACAGCTCTCAAATTATTTTCACTAGTTCCATAGATCAAGGGGACACGTCAATCATCTAAAAGAGGTAATATGGAAAGGCATGGGGCCTACTTTTTGACACCCATTGACTGGCCCCTGCACACACCATTTAGGGAACATGTCCTAAATATATCTATCCTTCCTATATATTTCACTGTGTAGTACAGTGTGAATCCTTGACGTAGAGACAATAAATTAAAGCTGAAGATTTGCCCCCGTTTTCTATATTCATATGCCGAAATATAACCACTATGCAACCGTTATGCATCTCAGTTCAATATATTTGATTTTGAAAAAGTGACAGGCATGTTTTGAGGAAGTGTTGGAATAAAACAGAGGTTGGGCCAAGGGCTAACACAAAACAGCAAGGATTAGCGAGCTGCAGCTGATGAGGAATGGAGGGTGGAGAATGGCAGGAATCAAGAGAAATGAGATACACAAAATTAGAAGAGATCGGGTTGATGGAGTTGGATTAGAAGGTAAAGGAGAGAGAGAGATGACTAGAGAAAGAGGAGAGTGAGTGCTTATGAGCGAGATGGAGAAATAGAGGGGTGGGGGTGCGCGCGGTGGTCTCGGTACTTGGCAGTCTCTGGGTATCTCAGGTTCTCTCCGGCCGGGAAAGCGGTCGATATTTAATTGTTATTGCTAGCATGAAACGCATGGAAGCGGGGCCTGTACGAAAATTTCTCATTTATTTGGTATTCTTGTTCGCCCCCCTCCCCTCCCACCCCAACCCCCTACCTTACCCCCACCCCCCTTTGTGGAATGCCGGGGGGGTAGGCTGGGGGGGTCACAGTTACCGCGCTGTGACGGTAGACAGAGGGATGGGGATAAGCTCTAAGGGAAAAAATACACAGTTTTCTTCTACCAAGTTTAGTTTCTGTCCCTAGACAAATCAAATCCCCCTCTATCACCTGCACGTAGTTCCATACCCACCATAGCCCGCTTGCAGGACCCCAATCTCCTCCCCCTGTTCCTCCCTCACCCTTCTCCCCCCTGTACCCCCACCTGTCCGAAATGAAAAATCCGTCATTTTCATCAAACGTCCAACCAAATATTATCTACACTCCATTCCAAGAGATCGAATCTTATTTAGGGCGACGGGATTCGCCATCTGTTTTCAAATTTCATTGCTCCATGAACTTTATTTTCCCAGACTTTGTGCAAAATTATAACCTGATCGATGCGCTATCTGGCCACCGTCTAGATATAGGCTATTTTCCTTCGGAGTCTGCCACTTTGCTTTCAGTCTGTGGGTCAACTTTCTGTCTTGCAGACACACAGGAACAAATGAAGAACACATAGTACAGAGCATATATAATCTTAAGGGCAGCCCGCTTGTAGAGGTAGATCCAAAAGAGCTTCTGAATCTTTATTTCCATCCCCCTCTCTCCTCTCCTCTTTCCCCGCGCTCTGGACATCTTAGTCAACCTCGCTCTCTCCCCATAGCAAGCATTGTCCACCTGCCTCGCTCTGTCGTGTAGCCTTATTTCTCGTCGTGTTTCCATTTGATACTCAGCTACTTCTCGTCTCATCTCCCACGCAACACAGACGGAGTTGGAAGTGACATAGGAAACGCTTAGTGTGGACGATTTTTTGTGTGCATTTTTTAACTAAGTATATTTTGCCGTGGAACATTACTCCACACAGTTGTTTCGTTTATATACTCTTTGAAATTTGGTTTTAGTTATCCATTTTAAGCTGTAGCTATCATTTTTCTTTTATGTTAAACATTCAGATAGCTAACTGTTGTGTTTACCAGCAACTTTTCAATAAGCAAACAGCTTTCCACGGGAAAGTATCTTTCCACATTTTGATTTGATGTAGCTTTTCAATTTTAACGAGGCTATATTGTGCTCTCATGGAGGATGGCTAGTGAAACTTGATCATAAGTTGATTTCTATACACAGTAAGCTCTGTCTAAGTCAGTTACGTCGATCGTACCCTGAAAGTGGTACTCAAGTGGGACCTTAGCCAAGTCGATGAGAGCGCATCAGAGAAGGTAAGAGTCCTCTCTTCCCATTACCCCCGATAGATATACTGCAAGTGAGAGATACTGAAATAAGACATTGGAGTGTTTTAGAAACAGGAAGCTCAAGAGATAGATGAACCGTAATGTAGTTTAGCAAAGGGGAAAACATGTAACTCCTTCAGAAATTGATTGATTTACAAAATGTGCAAGGGGATTTATTGAATATGCGCGATATGGGTCTTTGTAGATTCTTTGACGATTAAGTGCTTCTTGGGGAGAGAGGTTAACATGTTGCTTAGCATCTGTTATATCACTTTAGATAGCAAAACGGTGAGATGCTAAGTGTAGAGAGATAATGTGTCACTAGGATGTACATACTCAAATGTATACCACAACCACAGCAGACAAATTTTAGGAGTTAGGAAGGCCTACAGAACGCAAGATAATGTGGTAGTGGGGGCTTACATGGGTTTGTATATGTGCTGTACGATTGTATGTGAGCAGGGAATGTTGTATATATGCCTACAGAATGGGGGGGATGTGTGTGTTCTGAAGATGTACAGTGCTTAAAGGGAATGTTGTAGATAGGTCGCCAGTATGTATGTGTTGGGACAGTGGGGTTGTGGCGTTGTGGGGCTGTATAGTGTGCTGTTGTGTGTGTTTAGGGGCAGACTGGCCAGAAGGGCCGATTCTCTTTAAGAACATTGTTTTCTAAACAATGTAAAGTTGTAATTGTAATGTTCCCTGATACATCGTTTTGCCCTCTACACATTTCAGAGGCAACTGGGCAGAGATTGTAGAGTGGATATCATTTGGTTCCTTGAGATGTGTTCTATTAATATAATTAAGGAACCAACTAAATTGTTATTTCTATAGCTGTGTAAGACTCTCAGTGTCCAACCACCCATTGGTGTTATACTCTTGGATCGGGCCTAAATCCTGTACTATCTTTAAGCATTTGCGCTAACTTAAGGATGTACATACATACAGTAGCTACTGTACACTAAAAACAAATGGGGCTAAATAGCACTAAAAGTGGTTCATTGACTTGTAATCATAGGGGAACCACTTTAAGTGCAATATAGCACCTATCTTTTAAAATAATGCTATGTAGAACCATAAGAGGTGCCATATAGCACCTTAACCACCCCAAAGAACTGCTGAAGAACTGCGGAAGAACCGCTGACGAACCAAACTGGGCTTAACAGTTTCTTTAAATGGTAGTGGTGCTATATAGCACCATAACCACCGCAAAGAACCGCTGAAGAACCATTTGTTTTTAGAGTGTATGCTACCTTTAACAGCCTCAAGGCTGCATTCAAAAACATCAATGGCAGGACTAACTGTGAATTTGTGAAATAGAAAATTGACCTTCTCTCAAAATATCACAACCTTTAATGGTTGCAGCACACACACAATGAATGTGGGTAAAGTGCTGTAATCTTCATTGGAATCTTCACCTGTTGAGTGGATCTCTGTTAGTGTTGTGTCTGAATGGGCTTCCATGTATGTTTTCTGGACTCTATATTGTTAAGCTTAAACACCTGCCCAAAAACAGTGAATGTGCTCTACAATAATGGAACTGAATGAATATAAAACAATTATATGATGTAGGTAGAATTACTCAGAGAATAAGGGAATGCACTTGAGGATCATTGCATTTAGCAATTGCATTGTAATGCTAAACCATTTATTAGCTACATTAACATCTATACTGTAGCTCATAAAAAGTTGTGTTTTGCGTTGACCAAAAAAATGTTTCAAGTGCTCAGTAAATACCGAAGCCGATATTTATGTAAGATTTAAAAAGGTTGATTATGGTAAGTTTCGATGGCTCCGTGGGGGCAGTCATAAAGGTAGGTCCAGAGTCAATCCTTTCGTGTTGAGCTGATTACCGTACAATTCAAAGGCTCTAATCATTCCTCATCTGCTTTATGGCTCTGTCGACATTTACAGCCATAACGGGCTAACGTAAAAGCATTAATGGATGCAAGGGGCACAGGGGCTTTATTTAGCTGGGTATTACACTTAATCAAGTGTCACTCCCAGTCTGTAAAGTCTGTAATTTGCTCTTTGTCAGTTTCATCCGCTTCCGGGTTTGGGTGAGACTAAGCTGAGGCAAC
>JACXGM010003848.1:28387-40197 GCA_016801145.1 Umbra pygmaea | reverse complement strand
TAAAGCTTGGGAAATCTTTCTGTATCCAAATCCGGCTTTAAACATCTCCACAACAGTATCTCGGACCTGCCTGGTGTGTTCCTTGTTCTTCATGATGCTCTCTGTGCTTTCAACGGACCTCTGAGACTATCACAGAGCAGGTGCATTTATATGGAGACTTGATTACACACAGGTGGATTCTATTTATCATCATTAGTCAACCAACACACCCGGCAACCAACTTGAGAAGGAACATGGAACTGTTATGTTGACAGCTATCTTAGCAGTGGCAGATCACATTATAATTTGTGTTTTTTTTAATGTTGCGTAGATAGGGGCCTTGCTTCGATTTCTGCAGGGAGGGATCATTTTTTTTGTTGTCCCACTGGCTATCAGGTACACCATTTAACAATGAGGTGTGTACATAATTGTAAATGCAATGCAGGATCCTCAAAGGCTGATTTGGTGAATGTTTAGTTTTTTGCAGCATTTCTTTTATGATTGACTGAGATTTTTTATTTTAAAGAGCAAATAGTAGGACCTGCGAGCTTCTGTTGCTAGCTTGCAGTGTGTCTATTTCAGCAATTAAAGTGTGGTTTTCTGTATTGCCAGCAGCAGGTTTACATTTTACTAATTTAGCTGACACTCTTATCCAGAGCGACTTACAGTAAGTTCAGGGACATTCTTTTTGTAGCAATTTAGGATGACATGCCTTGCCCAAGGATACAACGACATCTGGCACAGCTGAGAATCAAACTACTGGTCCAACTCCCTAAACTGACTACTAGTTTGACTCCCTAACCACTGAGCCATTCGACCCCAATGAACTTTAGCTGTCCGTTGTAGATGGTAGGCCTTGGAACATCTATCGTGTGCTGAAAAGTCTTAAAGCCTAAATGTTACATCTGACAAATGACTAGTGTTGGGGATAACACGTTACTAAGTAACGCGTTACAGTAGTGTACTTTTTGTTGTAATAACTAACCTAACGCAAGTTGTGCAAGGATTCAGGAAAAATGCAATCAGAACGTGTGTATTTATGCCAACAGACTCATATTCAGGATGCCTATAATTCTGCCACCGAACAGACGTTCTAAACTGTACACTGTAGACTTAATATTTCTGGTTCAGGCCTGCTCAATATTTTCTCAATTTGTCTCCATTAATTACAGTAGCATTACTAGGAGTCAAATCCAATTGCTTATTGTATAGCTCATATTCATTTATTTTATCTATATTTCTTAAGATAATATAAATCTAGGTAAGTTTGGTTAAATATTCAGACATTTAGATGAAATTGGTTTTATATACAAAAATTCACGCTTTCATCAGAAATAGACTGATTAAATTGTTCAATTTAAAAATTTCTGATGAAAGAAATAGACTGATTTATAATCATGCCCACTGTCTCTGGGCATGATTATAGTTCATGCCCAGAGACAGTACATGTAGTTACTACAAGTCTGCACCCAACATGATCAAGCAATCACTATCTAGCTGTGGCATGGAGGCCTAGTTGGTTAGGGCAACTGATTGGAGTCCACCAGGACTCTGGTTTAAATCCCCCCAAGTAGCAAGTTGAATCTTGTCTTTGAGCAAGACAGTTAACCCTAATTGCTCCCAGGTTGTTTCTGTAAATATGATTTCTTAATCAACTTACCATTAAACATTCTTCAAATTGTTTAAATAATTGGAAAGATAATAAATACATATGTTTTTATTGTAGGATACTAAACATAGACACACAACAGCATATGTAATAAAAAAATATTGTGAGACAATACTGAAATGTGGTCACTCGTTTAATGGCATGATGGTATCTCCACCTAAAGAATGTATGGCCCAATTTTATCTGTTGTTTTACTCTTTCTATCCATCTGTCTTAACGTCTCTTTCCCATGTTAACGGATTCTTTATCTGTCTTTTCTTTTTCAGGACTGTACGATAAATGTTTTTATGCCTCCAGTGACCGAGGCTGGCTGATAGGCATCCGGGCAGTCAGCGAACAGGGCAACCGCGACCCGCGCTTTTTCTTCTCCCTAAAGACAGACCGCGCTCACAAGGTTACCTACATCCATGCCAATGTCCGCTACCTGCCCAATACTTGGGCCCACCTTGCAGTAACCTATAATGGTCTCTACATGAAGCTCTACATCAACGGTGCGCAGGTGGGTGTCAGCCGGGAACAGTCAGGAAATGTTTTTAGTCATCTGACCAAGAAGTGCAAAGTTCTGATGGTGGGCGGGAATGCGCTAAACCATAACTACAGAGGGGCCGTGCAGAGGTTCAGTCTCTGGAAGGAGGCCCGTGGGCAGAGACAGATAATTGGTGACATGCAGGGTCAAGAAGATCCTCTGTATGTGCCTCAGCTGGTTATCCGGGAGACCTTTGAGCAGCCAGCCCGCAAGTGGCTGACGGTAAAAGACGGGATCTTTCCCCGGCCAGAGGAGGACAGCAGCAGCAGGGTTGTGCAGTCTGAAGGAGGGTTAGGAGGAAGCGGAAGTGGTGGTTCCCTGGATATCACCCTGGAACCCCCACCGTGTGGTCAAACTGTCTGCGATAACGTGGAAGTAGTGACCAACTACAACCGCACATGGACCTTCCGGAAGCCCAAGACAGTTCGCTATCGTGTAGTTAACGTGTGGGACGACACTCGTCGCAGGCCCACTGTCACGCCTCGTCAAATACATCTGCAGCACCAGCACCTCAACAAAGCGTTTGCAGTCTACAACATCACCTGGGAACTGAGCGTCCACAACGTCACCAACTCGTCGCTGCGCCACCGTCTGGTCCTGGCCAACTGCGACATCAGCAAGGTGGGCGACGAGGCATGTGACCCAGAGTGCAACCACACTTTAACGGGCTTCGATGCCGGCGACTGTAAGAGACATCGGAGTCGTTGCCCTGAATACAAGCAGGGCAACGGGGTGTGCGACCCAGAGTGTAACTGGGACAACTTCTTCTATGACAATGGAGACTGCTGTAACCCTAACGTGACAGACGTAACCAAGACCTGCTTCAACCGGACATCTCCTCACAGGTCAGTGCTCAGTTGTTGTCTTTGTGGTTTTATCTCTGCTTGATGAGTCCAATATAAAGATATACACTGTGTGCACAACTGTTAGGCAAGTCGTGTTCTTGAGGATTAAATGTATTATTGAACAACTACAGTGCTCTCGGTCAATACAAAATGTAAATACACCTCAAACCTGAATAGTTAAGAAAGTAAAAGTGAGGTATTGGCTTTCTTTGGAGAATATCTATGTGTGCACAATAGTTGGGCATCTATTAGTGTGCAAAATAATTATGCAACTAAATGAAAGATGAAAGGTTTCCCATCTCACTTGTTAATTTTCATCTGTGAAAAAACTTTACTTTGTTAAAGTGAACAAACTCAAATTTTACAAATTAACATTCCTCACATTTCAGAACAGATCAGTAACCAATATAGCCACCATTCTTTTCAATACCAGTCATAAGCCTTCCATTCATGGAGCCTGTCACTTTCTTGATCTGTTTACAGTCAACTTTTTGTGCAGCAGCAAACACAGCCTCCCAGACACTGTTCAGAGAGGTGTACTACTTTCCTTCATCGTAAATCAACCGTTTTTGAGGGGGCCACAAGTTATCAACAGTGTTTAGGTCAGGTGAGGAAGGGGGTCATGTCATTATTCTTTCATCTTTAAGGCCTTTACTGGCTAGCCATGCAGTGAAGTACTTCCATGCATGCAATGGAGCATTGTTCTGCATTAAAATCATGGTCTTCTTGAAAGATGCATACTTTTTCCTGAACCACTGCTTGAAGAAAGTGTCTTCTAAAAACTGGCAGTAGGTTTGGGAGTTGGGTTTTAGTCCGTCTTCAACCCAAAAAGTTCCAACTAGCTCATCTTTAATAATATCAGCCCATACCAGTACCCCACCTCCACCTTGCTGGTGTTTGAGTCGAAGTGGAGCCCTGTGCCCGTTACTGATCCAGACATTGGCCCATCCATCTGGTCCGTGAAGAGTCACTCTCATCACTCCAGGTAGGTTGCAGTTCTGGAAAATGACAGCACTGGAGGATAATGGGTTCCTGGTAGCTTCATGTTAGATTCATCTCTAATCTTTGGAAGTTAACTTGCATCCTTTTTTCTCAACACGATTCTTGTGACCCTGTAGGCTTTTTGCAACAAAATGTTTGATGGTTCTATGATCACGCCACAATATCTTAGCAATGTTGAGAGTGCTGCATCCCCCTGAAAGAACATTTTCGATTTTCTGAATCAGTTATATCTCGTTTTTCACCTGATATGCTTAAATCCAATAAGCATTCCAGTTTATACAGCTTGGAGTTAGAACATATGCACAATAAGGATGATATGGTCAAAATAATGACTTGCCTAATAATTGTGCACACAGTAGACTGGCAACAGTCTCACAAGTCATAAATTAAAGTCAAAGTGTTTAGCACAGTTATTTGATATGCATTGCCAAATTATGATTTTCCCATTTGTCATGAAAATATTCATGAAGCCTCATGAAATTCCATGTGTTCATGACAAGACCACCAATGTTTTCTTTGAATGCTGTGATCCACCGTCCATCATTTTGTCAAGCATGCACACTCATTGGAATGGCTGCAAACAGCTTTTCATTATACAGTCTGTCAGGTTTTGATGAACACTCAGTCCCACTGTCTCCTGGCTGGTCCTCTATGAGCAAACTGTAACTCTACCCCTGGCGGTCTGTGTGTGGCCCAGCAGGGTGTTCTCTGGGGCAGCTAGTCCAATCCAGCTCTTACACAGACTCAATCAGTGTCAAACCAGAAAAACACACTAGTGTCCCCAGGAGGAGCCCCGACATATCTTTTCTCTCTTTGTATTTCAACATCTTTTATCTACCTCGCTTTCTCTTTGCTTTGTCGTAACCCTACCACCCCAATTAAGATAGATTGGTTGAGAGGTTGAAAACAATGACACTAGACAGACCAGAAGGGGCAATTAGAGGTCAGAGTGGAGCTACACTAGTGGTGGTGTGGACTTGTTTAACTATATCCATACTTTGTCCCAGAACCTTTCAAGATACATGTTTGAGGGGGAAGTATATCTCCATTGTCAATAGGAAAATTGTCACCCATACTGCATTGCACTGATATGATTATTGTCCGCAAGAAGGTAAAAAAGCTGTTTTCTTTGTTTGTGAATATTTAGCATGGCTGGCTGTCTGGCATAGGAAAGGTTTTTTGAATATTCAAAAAAAATACAGTCCTCTGCAAATGCCTAGTCACCCTTGACAATTTCCATAATTTTCATTTATAAATAATTGGGTGTTTGGATCAGCAATTTCATTTTGATCTATCAAATAACTGAAGGACACAGTAATGTTTCGGTAGTGAAATGAGGTTCATTGGAGTAAAATACATTTTTTATCAAAACAAAATTAGACAGGTGCATACATTTTGGCACCCTTGTCATTTTGTTGATTTGAATACCTGTAACTACCTAGCACTGATTAATTGGAACACACAATTGGTTTGGTGAGCTCATTAAGCATCAAATCATGAGAAAAGGTATTTAAGGTGGCCAATTGCAAGTTGTTCTTTTGACTCTCTTCTGAAGAGTGGCAACATGGGGGCCTTAAAACAACTCTCAAATGACCTTAAAGGAATACTTCACCCTACAGCGATGTGGAGGTGCTAGTAGCTTCTCCCAGACATTTGTAGAACAGTGAGATATGTTTAATACATGCCTGGCTAGTGTAAGAGCAAGATTTGAAATTTTGCGGGGAATTTTCACACGCTGATGTCACGGTGGAAATCCAATGGACTTTGGAGATAGGAAAATGAATGTAGGCGTGTGTTCGGTCGCGAAAATAAGCATCCCTGTTATACTGATCTGGCTTTCAAACCTACTCTCTTAAAGCCTCGGTTGTCCTTGATTTTTTAAGGTATAGCTTGTCTTTTTTTTAGCATTTTAATGCTAAATAGACAAGGTGGTATGATTTTTTCAGTATGTAGAGAACTACAACGCTGGCTTCCTTGTTCCAAGCCCCGCCCACCCAGCATGTTCTCTAAATTCTGTGAAACATTTAGTAAACAAAGTCGCTGGTAACACAATTGCTAATAACCTAGGATTTCCAGATGAGGAATTTTACAACTTGCTTTTACATTCTGAGTGACATCCAACCATACATGTTTGTGCCCGAGTACACCGAAGAACATTTACAACAAATGGAGTTTGATATTCAGGCAGCATGTTCTACAGATAATACAGTTGAAACACGGTTAAATTCTAATTGAAACCGAAAATGACTGACGACCGCATATGCGTCACTGAATCACTGGGGTTTTCCAGCACACATGGAGAGAGACGTAGCAGAGGGACCATTAACAGATGAGTAAGTTTATTAAACCTTTTTTCTGTACCTTGATAATGGAGCACACGTCGTGTCTGTGTGGTAATGTTATTGTACTGTATGTGTACTGTGCCAGCTGTATTTAGTAGCTAGCTAAGTGGATAAATTACTATACCTTACTATATATAGGCTACTATTTCTAGATAAAGAAAAATGGATGGGATCGCATCGCTTTTCAGCCGCTTTCGGGCTGAAATGCCGGTTAATTTAGCACGTAGATCCCTTCCATAATCTTCTGACCTAAAATGCAGACTGCATACCCTAACTTTTTATAGCCTATTGTAAAGTGTAAAAGATTACTCCTTCTTTTTGGGCTTGCTTGTAATTTCTGCAACCAGGTACAGAACACCAAACGGGCATGATGAATAGAAATTAGACTACAATTTCAAAAACAAATATGTATAACTTTCTAGTGTCAAGCTCTTCAGAGGTGTGCTGTTGAATTGCCCATGTTCTGTGTCGGTGTGTTCAAGCGCGGACAGGCACTAAATTCGATTGGAATTCTGGGAGTTGTGGTAACTCAAGTTTAGACGATACAGAAGCACCCCAGTGGATGCGAAAGGAACTGAAATATACTATCGGCTTTTCTCTGATATATTGAAATAGAACAGACGTGTATATGACATAAATCATCTATGGTAACGTTTGTAAATGGTATACTATGAAACTGATTTACTGTGGAACACTCCTTTAAAACAAAGATTGTTGAACATTATGGTTTAGGGGAAGGCTACAAAAGGCTATGACAGAGATTTAAGCTGTCAGTGTCTACTGTGAGGAACATAGTGAGGAAATGGTTAAACACAGGCACAGTTCTTGTTAGGGCCAGAAGTGGCAGGCCAAGTAAAATATTGGAGAGGCAAAGGCGAAGTATGGTGAGAATGGTCAAAAACAGCCCACAGACCACCTCCAAAGACCTCATCTTGCTGCAGATGGTGTCACTGTGCATCGTTCAACAACGATGCGCAAGTAGAAGCTGTATAAGAGAGTAATGTGGAAGAAGCCTTTTCTGCACAAACACCACAAACAGAGTCACTTGAGGAATGCAAACGCACATTTGGAAAAGCCAGGCTCTAACAAAACAAAATATACAGTTTGCGATTAAGCTTCATAAAGCACCCTAATGGTCGGCTGTTGTCCATGTAGCCTATTTGGCTGGCTTACATTCTAGTTTTTCTAGGCTTCTACTTGATCTGGTTACTGGAGGAAGACCTGGAGTTCTACTCTGCCCTTGTACCTCCATTCAGTATGTACTGTATAGTTGTTGGTGCCATGAGAGTAATTTAGCAGCAGTAAGAAAAAGTCTCTAGTTCAGCTGGAAATGTCCGCTATCATAAACCTTGTTGCTCCAGTTGTCAAGGAATTGTTTGTTCATGGTAGGCGTGCATTTTAATCAGAATGACCAAAGACATTTTAAAACGGTTGTAAGGTTCCCTTGTTCTTGAAGGTCTATTGAAGCCGGATCAGGCCTAAAAGCACTGTCTCAGTCTCACTGGCACTTTCTCTGTATTTGAAGCAGCTGCTAAACAATTTTGTCTGAGGCTACATCAGAAAGAAGCAGGTGGGTTTGCCATCTCTTCCCTCCCCTCAGTTTTTGTCATTATCTCAATGTCATTCATCAGTAGTCAGCCTAAATGGTTTCTCTTAGAAAACGGATAATGGTACATACATTCATTCCCTTACATTCAACATAGACATACTGTATGCTCTAAAAAGGTGCATAAGACATATTGAAAGAGAGATCAAGAAAGTCACAGAGAATTGTTTTGTTTATTTATTATAATTATTTTATTATTTTCCCCATTTCTCCCCTCCCAATTGGTTTTGTCAAATTTTTCCTACACGCTGGCAGGTCCTGGCAGGTGCTCACACGCCCTTCTAAAAACTGGCAGTAGGTTTTTTTTCACACTGCTCATCCAACATGCACAAGGTGATTGACACTCACTAACTATACTTCCGCGATTTAATTTACAGGCGACCAATCTGCACGCATGGAGTCACTGGAGAGCAATGTGGCCAGGTAGATAATCTGATTTATCCATCCCAAATTCCAGGCAGCACTATTGCCAATGCGATCTGCCTCATGCTGGAGGTCCAGGCAAAGTCGTAGCTTGTCCTGGAACGCAGCGACTTAGCCCACTACACCACGCAGAACCAGAAAGAGACAAAAACATTCCAAAGGCTTCCTTTTTTTGGTTTGATTACGGTATGTCTAGAGACATACCGTAGGGGCTACACTACAAACATTATTGAACATTCCTCCTTAATTGTGAAATTCTGGATCTACCACACACTGCATAGGCAAAGGAACAATGGTTGTTAGGTCCTGCATTTATTTTTGTAGCCCTTGCACCTGTTACCACTTAGTGTGTTTAGGAATCTGTCTAACAGGAGAGCATGGAACTGAGGGTTCTTGGCTTACCAGCACTGCAGTTAGCTAATCTTCTCTGCTGTCCACATACATAGGCTCCTCTGGAAATACCATGGATAACACTCTCTTTGCACTGTAGGGAATGTTTTGCTTTGTTTTCACAGGCCTTTGTTGTTATGATGTAACATTTTTCATTGTTCAATTTTAATAGGAATCATTCATATTTTTATGTCTGTTTCTGTGCTATGCGCATTTCTGAGATGAACGGTATCCTTTTAGCAGGAAATATGATAACGTGGTCAAATTGACAGTTTTTTTAAGAAAACCAGCTGATGTTGCTATCATAATTACAGTACATGGGATATTTGCCCTATCCAAAGTTAATAACTGCAGCCTTACCACATTGCAGCCTTACCACAAAAATTTTGAAAAGAATTGCTTCTTAGCTCTACAATGAAGACCAAAATTGTAATACATTTAAAAATACCACAGTTTCATGTTGTTTTTTATAACTATTTTAAATAGGAATTAGAAATATTCTGGATGCAGGTTCCATGGCCATATACAGTACATTACACATTGTGTCTATGGAGCATAAAATCATCAAAGATTGTGCTGCAAATTCTACACCAAAGACAATTGTATTTGCCCTATATTTTCTTTTTACTGGTTACAAGTTTAGGTGTGGCTAATAAATCATATTATGTTTCTAAAACTAACCCTGCAATGCAGAATGTGGGTTGATTTGGAAAAATCATAGTAAATCCATAGCACAATAATACACTTGGCAAAATGTTACTTTTAAATTGTGCATTTAAAAATTCCAGCTCAGAAAATTACTTGCAGAAGGAAAAGCTGAGGGGTGGGATTAAGACTATTTAAAGAACTGTTTAAAAAAAGTATGAAAATGGATATGCAACAGAGCATGTTTAAAGGGCATCAATGTGGAGCAGGGTTGCCTTTGGGTACAGTATGTAAAACATAAATAAATAAAAAAGTGCCAGTAAATTAATTATGCAAGATCACTACAAAAGAGAGGGGGACGGGGTTTAATATTACAGTATCTCTTTGAACACAACCAGCCAAATGAAAGCGATAAAGTACTAGCACATCTCAAATTGCTGTTGTCAGATATCATATTCTTACAAAAAACACACTTAAAGTATGATGACCATTCCAGGCTTTGATGCGGATGGGTGGGACAGGTGTATTAATTTACCTTCTCTACCAGAGAGAAAGCTATCTGAATATAGCTGTATTTTTAGAGAAGTCATTCTATAAACAATTGTATTTAATCATCAACTCATTCATCTGGGAATAGGGTTAGGTACCGAAACCCGGTTCCATTCCTACACAACCGGAAGGAATCGGACCGGATTAGAATGCAAATTTTGGTTCCTCACTTCTGTTCCACTTAATGTGTCGACTGAAACATCTTCCCTCTGGTGCTCCGAAACGGACGTAAAAATATCACACTTTCTCTGTAGTCTACCGTTAACTATCTACCATAAACGTAGGCTACTTTTAAAATGCCATACTTTCCCGAATATTATCCTGGAGTTTGCAAGCTCAAATCCAGATGGAGTTTTGTGTGTGTCTTGTTCTCCATTTCAGTGTGATAGAAACGTGTTGCACATTATATATTTTTTTGGTAATATTAACCCTAATCCTTACCTTAAACTCAGTAACCACATGGCTAACCATAACTATGAATGTTGGAATATAATTTTGAGCGCTATGGAATATGTGGAATGTTCTTGCATAAACCAGTGAAATGATACGTGCAGGTGCAACGTACAGTATTAACAGAACGAATATAGTCTAATAACAAAATGGGCAGCTGAAACGTAAAAACACCCTAAAAAAGTTGGCATACAATGTAAATCATGTTTTCAAAATAATTTCCTGAGAACGTAATTTGGGGGAACTTCTCAGATATGGTTGTGCAAAAGAATAAGTCTGGAGAGGTGTCGTATCTTGCCATCTTCTATGGTCATTTTTCTGCAAAAGAACTGCTAAAGTTTTAGGCTGGTTTAGTTAGCATACCAACTTAACATTTATTTTGTTGTTACTTGTTAATAGCCTGCCTGCCTGTATACTTTTTAATAAACTGTCTGTACACTTACAAATTTCTCAAGGCTTCGGTTTACATGTAGGGACACTCATTATGCTACCGTGGAAATGTGGTGCTATTTTGAGCATTGTTAGTTGTATAAAAGAGTGTTTTTTTTTTACTTCATCCATGCCCTCACAACTAGCATTATAAGGTAAGTATTAGGGATGCTCATTTCGGGTAATTTTCCTGACCGACAACCGGAACTCGTTAACCGATTATTAAACGTTAACTGATAAGATTATAAGATTCAATTGGCTTTAAATAAAAAATGTAATTGACGAGTGTCTGTAACCCGTTAAATATACAAACATTTTTTTTCAAGGATTTGTTTTAATGTCTAAACGGCATACAGAACAGATCAACAACAGCTGCCGGGTGCACCAGCTTTGCGTACAAGTTCACTGGGGTGCAAAGTCCACACTAAACGATATGATGAAACTAGTTTGTTTCATAAACCTGTGTCGATGTTTGGTTTTCACACACGTAATGTCCACACCAACCAAAATATTGTCGCAGAAAATTAGTCGCAGACGTTTTCACTTTCTGTTTTCAATCAAAGGAAAAAAGCCTTGATGCAGTGTTTACCGAGTTGTCAAATTATAGAATGAAAACACTCGGTGACAATCTGGAACAAGGTTGTTGCTTACAGGAGGCCTATTGCAAATAAGGGCTATATTTCATTAACATAAAACAAAATGTTGATAACGCTTGCTATGCGTTATGTTACTAACTATACAATAACTGCCGAGCGCTCCCATTTAATTGAAATTACCATTACGGTCCTCTCCGAAAATAAAATGCTTGTTGTCAATCACTGTGTGTTGTTTTTAAGGTAACCTTATTTTGTCGGCTATAATGCATCAGGAGCATGATGAATTATAGCCGATAAATTAATATATGCTTCCCCATATGATAGCGTTATACGTTTCTGTACATGAAAAAATGAAAGCG
>JACXGM010003848.1:0-28287 GCA_016801145.1 Umbra pygmaea | reverse complement strand
ATGCAGATGCAAAACAGACAGCCGGTATATTTGGCTCCTCATTACCTATATCTCCCCACCTTTCAAAACGAAGCGCCAGGCTCTGGTTGCGCGTGTCAACGTGCCACGTGATTTAGGCTATATATACATAAAAAATAAATACTTCTTAACCGTTTAACTGATAGTATTAATCGGTCAAACGTTTTATTTTCGGTTAACGGTTAAACGGTCAATATGAGCATCCCTAGTAAGTATCAGTTTGCACTAAAACTGGGCACATTCGATTAGCATGAAAACATATCCCAGAGAATGGTCGACTCAGTACCAATGTGTAATTAAGGCCTAGGTTCATTTTGCGCCGGAATTGTCCTTTCAGTCATGTTCTAAGTGCAAACAGCAGCAAGTTATGTTATACTGTTAAAGCAAAACACTGACGCTACAAGTACCGCATAGACAACTTGTGTTCTAGTGCTAGTGCTTGAGTGTTGCTCACCTACATTGTAACCTATATCATAATAAACACTTCTTTCTAATGTTTATCTCCCTTCTGTTGTTGTCATCTACACAACATAGTTAAACTCCTTGCAAACTACAGCTATCAGTTGAAAAGCCTAGTTTGACTCCGAAGTGCAACTTCACTTTGACATGAGCTGCATAATTGGACAGTGCATGCTGTTTCTCGGCATGCTGGCACAACCAGCTGAATAACTTTAAGAACAGTGTCATAACCAGACAGATTATCAAAGTGGCAAACAAATGTAATTCATGTGTCAAACAAACTGGTTTTGCTGTGGCGCAGAACCATTGTAAAATGAATGCAGCGTAAGGGCAGTAATCCTGACTTCTGACATGTTTTGCACAAAATGTTTGTCTGTGGTTTGTCTGATTTCAAAAAGCCAAAGCACTACCATAAAACCGAAGTGGTACTTCCTTTTAAGTCACTAGTACATTTTCTTCTCTTTCTTTTAAATAGCTTTTGCTGTCGATCCAACTCATCATTCATCCATGAATTCTACACGGGCTGTCAGTGATGTGCCTGAGCAGTATACCTGTTTGAGTCGCGACTTACTCGGATCTTTCACCCGAGTCTTTTAAAATAACTCATGAGGGAGCGAGTCTCTAGTATCATTAACTCGGATCAGTTGAGTCCTAATACAATTCAATGTATAATGATAAAAGCGGCACACACAAAACTCTTGCAAATTAGCTACTGCTAGTCCTGCACATCTTAACTGCCAAAAGCTTACAATTTCGTAGGCAAACACAACTCCTCAAGTCAACTTAAGCAACTGAATGACCTGAGCGACAGTCTGAGACAGGTTATAGGATCTTTCCAAGCCACTTTTTTTAAATCTATTATTATGACATTGCCTGTGTGTGGCTAAGTGTTGTTTCTCTTTTCATTTGTGCCTTTTTAAAATAAATGCTTGTTACTACACTCTGAAATAATAAGTCTGCACCGTGTGAATCCACAGAACTTCCTACTACATTAGTGGTTATAAAGAATGGGCTAGGACTGAGTTTCCTTGGAGATTTAGCAATCTTGACTCAAGTGACTTTTACAAACCGGATCAGTTTAGTGAGTGACTCAGAATAACCCGAATCCCTAAAATTAATTGAGTTTGCTTGGCCTACTGAGCAGTGTGGGCACGTACCTGCATGCAGTGTCGTTAACTGGTGCTTTTTGATTGGCTGTTTGTGTTATATGCAAGTTAGCGATGTTGTAGTTTGTGGAACGTTTGTGGAAAAAATTTACAAAAATATGACTTTATCAAAAATATATTACATATGTTTATCATCAATATCGTATTTTTTATTATGATAAAAATGTATATGGATTTATCGCCCAGCCCTAATTCCAAGTAGGGATGCCACGAGAACCGATACTACCGAAACATTTTTGGAAGCACCGTAGGCACCGTTAGCAAAGATGCCAGTGTTAGCAATAGCTAACTTTGTCAGGGAAGGATAACTGAAAATAGCAGGAAAAATTTTAAGCAATCAAAAAGGGCTTCCCCTCCAGGTGCGAAAATTCACTAGCTAGGTAGTCTGCTTTGTTCCGTGGAGAATAATATACATTTTTCATCTTCACAATTGAAATGGGTGCACCATTCCTGGAGGTACTGCAATACCGAGTTGATGCATGGAGCGGACGGAGCAAGCCCTGTTTCCAACTCCATTTTCGAAAAATCCATTTAATACATAGGTCCACTTTACACCAGGGGTCCCCAAACCCTTCCATGGAGGGCCTAGTGTATGCTAGTTTTTGGTATTTTTCTTCAATTATAGCATAATTTCCTAGACTGCTAGGTGAGGGGAGAGCCGAACCAGTTAATGAGCTACTCCATCAGCCTTGTACAAGGTAAAAGAGAACCTGCATACACTAGGCCCTCCATGGAAGAGTTTTGGGACCCATGCATTACACTCAATCATTTGTGACTTACTGAAGACCATATTGACATGATAGTGTTCCTCTTTAAAAACCTTGAACTAGCTAAGTAAGAAAAGAACATGTTGTGAAAAAGAACATGTTCATCTTGTTAGCTGAATGGTTGCACTGCTATATCCACTGTTTTGTTTTGCACTGTTGTTGTTTTTACCTTTTGAAAAGATGTCTAGAATGTGTCTGGGGACCCTAGCTGTTGCACTATGTGCATTAATTGCACTTTATTATGTTGTTCTATGCTATATTGCACATGTTTTTTATGTCTTGTTATGACATTTTGAGATTTTTCAAGTATTTTAATAAAGACGTTCATGTTTCAAGTTCAAGTACATGGAATCTTAGAAAATCCTTTTTTTTACAGTGGTATTGAAATCGGCATCGATAATCGTGTTATTTTACTGGTATTGGCACCGACTACTGAATTTTTGGTATCATGACACCCCTGGTTCCATGTCAACCGAGACCTCTGGTATCAAAATTAACATTTAATTTTGGTTCAGTTTTTCGGTACCTGATGCTGAATGAAACAATACACTGCTAAGAAGAGGCCAGCATGACTACTACTCCTCCTCCTACTACTACTACTACTACTAGTAATACTACTACTACTACTACTACTACTACTACTACTACTACTACTACTACTACTGTAAGTAAGGAGAAGAAGAAGCTCATGCTTGTGTTCATAAAAGTCATCCTGGTTCAAAATTTGGTGTTTTAAACCAGGATGACTTTTAAATACAAAATAGTTTGTGAGACCAGTTTCAATCAATCTTGTGGACATGACAAGGTGTCTCGCGGAGAGTGGCTTAATTGGCCACCCCCAAACTGGATGTGAGGGGTTAATAAAACATATCCAATATGGTTGTCTTTGTTTTGTCATATTCCAGCATGTCCTCATGGTGATCTTTTATTGCAATTGAAGCAGATGATAGAAGATGTGTTCCTTTTGGCATGGAAGCATTTAAAAGTGATTATATCCTATAGACATTTTTTTCCCTTCCACATGTTCCATACAAGATTTACTGACCTATCTGTTGCACAGGATTTTTGCTGGATGAGAACGCCAGTCACGGCTATGGTCTAGCTTTGTCAGGGGTCAAGGCAATTTGTTCCCACTTGCCCTTTCCTTGCATCACTGTCTTTCTCCCTGGCATGGTGGATAGTTAATGGCCACACACACATACTCCTCTTTTCTCTCCCAATTAATCTATCCTCCCACAGCCATTGAGTTGGGTGCTTTACAATCTGTCGCCTAAGCTCTGTAGCACATAAACCAGGTCCATGTTAATGACTTCACCCTAATGGAGTGGTTAGAGTGTAAAACTAGCTCTTAGCACTTTCCCTTAAAAGCTGTGGCAACCTTGTAAAATCACCTGTTGGATGGCCCCATCTTTTTGTATGTTCATCCATACAAATTGTCTACTAAGCTCAGTTTGATGCTCACTTACGGTGAGGTAAACTAGGTGGACCGCAGTTGTCTCTGATTAACATTCGTAGGGTAATTCGGGTCCGAGATGGGTGATGTGTCAGAGTTTAAGAGCAGTATTTTCTATCCTGCCTTCACTAAGGAGTTGGGAAAGAATGTTTGGAAATACGGACAAAGAGCAGTCACTCCCATAGTGTTAAAGATAAGGTACTCCTTACAAGATCGGAACAGGAGAATCTCCAAAATTAGGATTTGACTTGAAATTTAGATGGATTATAAAAAACGAAGTATAATAGAGTGGCAGACTGTAAGATGCAACGTTATAAAACTATTACCGGTACATGTCAAAGGCTGTAGCACAACCTGTGGAACCCCACTCGTTAGGAAACAACACCAACACCATTAAGCGTCACTTCTTGAGTTAAACAGAAGCACTTCAAGTGCCCAGTTGGCTTTCTTTGGTGTTCACCATTTGGAGACTTAGTGTCACTACTTGCTTTTAATAAGTTGTGTCCTTCTTTGAGAAGGAATAAGACATGAAAGATTTAGGTAGGAGAAAAATTGTGAGTGTGGTAATAAAGGCAGGGGTGAATGATGGCTTTCAGGTCTGCGGTGTTGACCGAGACGATGACAGGAGAACTGAGGGGCCCACAGATTTAAAAGTGTTCTTGGCTGTGAGTCTGCCATCACCATGCCAACTCACTGCAGCGTTTCACACTCAGCAGCCTCAGACATATGTATACGAGGCAAATTTATGGGCTTATATGAATTATATATGTGTGTAAATGGATGAAGTCATCATAATCCTCCATTTAATATGTATCAGATATAAAAGCATTAACACTGCAGTTGAGCGCTCTTCACAGCCTGGCCAGCCTCTAGAACAGTTGCCCGTTGACGTCTGAATTTAGTTACATTTTCCACCTCTCTATATCTTCGCCTCAGTATAAGTCATTTACAGTACAGCATGCACAAAAGTAGTGTTAGAATTATTTGACCATTTCTCTCCTCTGTAGCTAATCCAGGTCCCATATGAACGTGCCAGACAAGGGGCAAGAAATATAGGTTTTATTGCAAAGGACAAAGTATTAAGGCTAGGAAATAAGCAGGTGACACTGACCTTAATTAATATGCGCTAAACTACAGAGCCTTATGCCAGGGAATGTACTAAGAGGATTGAAAGAGTGAGATCCAAAGGAACAGAATTCAAGTTGTATAGAGTGCAAAAGAGGAGTGACAGGAAAAGTGAAAGTGTTAGAGGGAGAATGTCGATTGCATTACTGGCCCAAGACTGGTGTACTCACTCCAGAGGACCCACTTGCCAGAGAGCCTACTCAGCGAACTCACTCTTTTGAAAGCGCGTTATATTAGTTAATAAAGCAATATGCACAAGTAAATATGTGATTCAGAATCTATTAATTTCTGACATTTATACATGTAAGAATTCCAGTTAAACTTAATAAAACATTTAGGATAAAAATGTATACAAATATTGTTAGTGGTTTAATGGAGGTCCGTAACATTATTAAAATTACTTCAAATTTAAAGAAATTATAAAATGTTTAGAAAGATGACTAACAACACACAGATACATCTACAATTACTCAAACCCCATTGCAAATCAGATAATTGTCAAAATGTACAGACTGTCAGCTTTTTGCAATGAACAAATCAAACAAAAGCTATTAAAATAGCTCAACACAACCAATGCTTCAAGTGTTCCCCAAATTCAACTGCAAATGCAACTGATAATGACTTCTCCAGTCTCAAAATTATTCAACCACCTGAACGAGGCAGCGCAAATTGGCAAAGCGCTGCCCGACATTTGGATTAGATAAATCAGATTAGCTATCCTGCCACGTCCCTCTCCATCGACACCTTGCAAGATGGGGTGCCTGTAAATTCAATTGCAGAAGTACTGTGTAGTTGGTGAACGTAACCATCCCATGCGCCCCTTGTCATCCCACAGATCTGTCCCAAGGAGTTGCGGAGCTGCCGACAAGGCAGGGTTAGTGGGATTTAAGAGGGGAAGAAAATGGGGGAAGAAAATGAACAAATTAATTCAACCCCTATAAAATGTTTAGAAAGATGACTAACAACACACAGATACAGTACATCTACAGTTGTAATCAAAATTATTTAACTCCGATTGGGAATCAGGTTTCTTTTCAAAATGTGATGTTAGCTGTTTTCAATTAACAAATCAAACAAAAGCTATTGAATGCTTCAAGTGGTTTCCCCAAATTCAACTGCAAATGCAAATGATACTGACTTCTCCAGTCTCAAAATGATTTAATCCCTTCATGGCAAGCATATTTAGCACTTAGTAGAGCACCCTTTTGCAGTTAACCTGCTACAAATAAGATGCATAGGCAGACACCAGCCTCTGGCAGCATTCCTGATGCCTCTTAGCCCATTCCTCATGAGCATTGGCCCCCAGTTCAGTAATATTATTGGGTTTGCATGCTGCAACCGCCTTCTTCAAATCACACCAGAGGTTTTCAATTGGGTTCAAGTCTGGTGAATGTGATGGCCACTGTAGCATATTCCAAGACTTTCTGCAACAAAGCCTTGGTGGAATTTGAGGTATCATTGGGATCATTGTGTCTCCTGTTGGAAGGTCCAATGACGCCCACGTTTCAGCTTCCTCACAGATGGCATGATGTTTTCTCTTAGGATTTCCTGATACCGTACTTCAATTAATCCATCTTTCCTTTCACATGCTGTAGGTTTCCTGTGCCAGAGGATGCAAAGCAGCCCCAGAGCATCACAGAGTCACCACCATGCTTGATTGTGCAATTTTCAGCATATGCTTCATTCTTCTTCCTTCAGACATTACGCTAAGCCATCATGCCGAAATGTTCCAGTTTTGTTTCATTGCTCCACAGAAGTGAACCCCAAAACCATTGTGGCTTTATATAATTTTTAGTATATTGGAGCCAACTTTCTTGTGCTTTGTGGTTAGTAGTGGTGTACGTCTAGGAGTTCTGGCATGAAAACCTGCATTTAGTACCCGCCTCACTGTGCTTTCTGAAACCTCAGTGCCTGTTGCCACCAAGTTTTGCTATATGTGTTTTGCAGACACTCAGATTTTTCACAACCTGCCATCTCAGAAATCTGGTTGCAGCTGTTGATAGCTTTCTTTTTCTGCTCATTTCAGGTAGTGTAATAACTGTTCCCTTAACATTGAACTTGCGTACAATACATCCAAACGTGTCTCTGGGAACATTCAGTGCCTTCGCTATCTTTTTAGATCCTGTTCCTTGTTTGTGAAGACTTTTTGGTCCATTCTGTTGTCTTAGCCATGTTTTTCACACACAGTCCAATGTGACACTCAACAACCCCCTAGTAATACCAAGTTTAGGTATTTCATGTGTTCGAGCTCAAGCACACCTGGTGCAACTAATGAAGCCCTTGATTAGTTGCATCAGGTGTGCTTTAGACAACACCTGTTTTTGGATATTTGTGTTGTTGTGAGGGATATTATTCAGGGGGTTGAATCATTTTGAGACTGGAGAAGTCATTATTAGTTGCATTTTCAGTTGGACTTTAGGAAACCACTTGATGAATTTGTTCTGTTGAGCTATTTCAATTGCTTTTGTTTGATATTTTGATTGCAAACAGTTGAAAGCCTGTACATTTTGACAATAAACCTGATTTGCAATGGGGGATGAATAATTTTGATTACAACTGTATAACTATATATTTGAACAAATTTCTATTGAGGTCAAGTGAAAAATTGCATGTTATCTCACACAGCACTATATTGTAAGGTTACTACATCAGTAATTTCTCAAACCTGACCTTGGTGACTTCCAGACTTTCAATATTTATTTTGCCTATTCACCTATCAAATGTATTATGATTAGGAGGCAAGTTCAATCACGGGTAGCCGGCTACGGAATCATTTAGATATGGAGAATGGCATAGTGTTCCAAAGGAAAAGTGAGAACAGCTTCTCTACATTACTGCACTCTGATCTTTACTGTGACACAGAGCAGTTGGGCACAGAAAAGCAATACCTGTTTAATGCGACTGAATTCTGTAGCTATCATTTTGCAGACTTCACCTTGCTCTCTCTCTCAGTTATTAGTCTTGCTGCACAGGTCATCCTGCACTCCCGTTGATAATGGGGCACAGAGTTTTTGGTTGTCTTGAAATTTCTTGTGAAAGTTTGACTTAAAAATGTGGTCTTACCTTGCTGCCTGGCAGCAAAGTCTCAGCCAACCATCCCAGGTTGTGTGCGCGTTCTTTACAATTAGCTTATGATCCATAAGTATTTTATCATGTACTTTTGGGAAGTCAACCAATGGCATGTCCACAGTCCACCTTTATTTTTAATATTACACTGGTGACTCAAAACATATATTACGTTTTCAATTAATATCTACCCACTATGACACATCTTTTTAACAGATTAGATTGAAGTCCTTTATAAAGTATTTATAAAGTGTTAATAAACCAGACTGATGAGGTGATACAAAAAGATGAATAGGTGGAATCTGTCCAGTTCCAAGATGGAATCCTTGAGCAGGCAAAGTGAAAAACATGAATTTGTCTCCTTTAGCAAGACCTTTCATTATAATTGCTCATGTAAGTCACAGGTGATGAGAGCATCTACTAAATGACTAAATGCTATATTTTTCTATAGTAACCTATATTATGTTGTGAATGTAGTAATTACAATTTACAAACTGTTTTCACATTTCTTTTAGAGTTATATACTGTAAGTGCTACCATCTTTCTCCTCCTACATTGAGGCAACCTGTTTAGTACAAAGCTGATGACTTAATGTGTATACACAAAAGAGTGTATCAATGCTCCCTGACCGACACACGTGCAGCTAGGCCTGTTTTCATGCAGTCATGCTAAAGCCTGCATCGGTCCATCCTGTCCACATCTGATGTGGGTTGTGTTGTTGTAAAGGAGCCAATGCATTACACTTAATTAAACTCAGATTACATAGGTTTTGACCCACAGTAGTACTGCTTTTATCTGTCGCTGACTCATCTTGCCATTAAACCCTGTGACCCTTTTTTCCCCTCATGCACAGCCAAAAAGCTAGACAAACATTTACTGAGGAAATAATGAAATTCCTGAAATTATTATGAAGAGAGACCTAATATCATGTGCTCTTTGTAGGCCTGGTGTCTGTGCGTGTCTTCAGCATTTCCTAAGCCCAAAGTACAATTCAGTATCCTTATCCTTTCTTACCTACTGGAAATTGTGTGCAGATGAGATTTGTATAGGATTTAGAGTTGAGTGTTTATTTCTCTGGAGGAGAATAATTGCAAACTGTTAGTTGTTCAAATATGTTTGGGTGGCATATATCCTAGTGGTTAGAGCTTTAAATCTTTGCTGGATTAAATGCCTGAGCTGACCCGGGCAGAAATCTATTGTTGGGCAATGCACTTACTTGTAATCAAAGACACAAACAACTGGTGAATGTTGGTTGAAAAAGAATGAACATGGATCAAAGCATGGAATTTTGCTAGTTTTTTATTTCACCTTCAGTTTACCCATATGTACTGTAGCATAAGTGTCTGACTTTGCACTACTTATGAATGAATTTCTCCTCATATATACATGTTGTTGTTGTGTTTTATACTCATATTGTTAGTAGGACTTCAATGACCAGCTCAGCTATTAAATAAGGGCTTTTGACATGAGCATAAGAGAGGCACTGCTAGTATAATGGTGTGGTTTGTGTTACCATATGTTATACCCTGTCCAACAAGCAACGTATTATCCCAGCACAGTAAACATTTCACATCTCAGTCTCCCAGCTTCTCATCTCAATCTGATCCAAAACCTTGTAAAGTTCCAGGCATATTCTATTTGGAATAGTCAGTTGTCTGAAATGGTCAAATTATTTTCAGAAATAGCACATCTGAACGAACAGACTCATACCTCGGAACTACATTTGCTTAAATGTTTCATTTGCTCTCTCTCTCTCTCTCTCTCTCTCTCTCTCTCTCTCTCTGGTCTCCAGAGCGTATTTGGATGTAAAGGAGCTGAAAGAGATCCTGAACCTAGATGGCTCTACTCATCTGAATGTATTTTTTGCCAACTCGTCTGATGAAGATCTGGCTGGTGTCGCCACTTGGCCTTGGGACAAAGAAGCCCTAACGCATATGGGTAAATACAGACATATATTCACAGATACAGACATATATTCACAGATACAGACATATATTCACAGATACAGACATATATTCACAGATACAGACATATATTCACAGATACAGACATATATTCACAGATACAGACACACACTCATACACACGCAAACATACAATGTTGATTGGAAGTAATTCCAGTGTGAGCCCAGAGCAATCTCTTTGTCTCTAACTCTGCTCCAACTGTGAGGAAGGTGATAATGAAGCCATGTGGGTTGATGACTAATGCATTGTTTCTCCTCCACTCCATCATACAGTACAGTACTTTCTAGCATTAATAGGTGTTTGTCTTTGTGCTCTCCTTTTTTAGGTGGTATTGTTTTGAATCCTTCTTTCTATGGCACATTTGGTCATACCCACACTATGATACATGAAATCGGTCACAGTCTTGGGCTGTACCATGTGTTTCGGGGGATCTCTGAGATTGAGTCATGTAACGATGCCTGTCTGGAGATGGAGCCCTCGTTGGAGACAGGGGATCTTTGTGAAGACACAAACCCCACACCCAAGTACAAGCACTGCAGAGATCCTGAGCCTGGAAACGACACCTGTGGGCATCGCCACTTCACAAACACCCCATACAACAACTACATGAGCTATGCAGGTGAGATTGTACTTCTCGCACACACAGACACATGCTTTAATGCGAAGACACAAGACAAACACACAAGACAAACACACACATCACAATATACTGTACAAACACAGTGCTGATGGCCCGAAAAGGGATCAAACCCTGCACTTCCATGCTCAGAAATTGACTGACTTTCTCTAGAACTGTCCAACAGCACAGTATGCAGACCTGGAGTTTCATTTATGTGTGCTTTGTCAGGTGTGGAATGTAGCAAAGACGTAGCACTGATATACCCCCCCACCGGTAACTTCTACTTTATGTTCAAGTCCCTGACTATGCTTGAAAGACTAGCGCAATCAAAATTGTGATTTTTCTGTGATCTCAATAATATATTTCAAAACATTTAGGAAATACAATTGACATGTTGAAACACATTATAATGCCATTAAAAAATCTTAGCATCTCAATTAATGGTTTTCCTCGAGAATTATTAAATGGTCTTCCTCGAGCTTATTAAATTTGCACTATGTAACGTGCCATATTTTTTTACATATTCATGTTTTTACTGAACACAGGAATAATACAGGGACAATATAACCAATTTCCAAAAATACACATTATTATTTTGTCCATAATGTGCTAGATATTGTGTTGATTTTGCAATTCTGCTATTCTCTGTACTGATGTTTTCAACCCCTGGATCCAATATGCTAGTTCCTAAAATATACTAGTCCTAAAAAATGACAAAGTTACAAAGTGCATGTTTAATATACTACATACAATACAGACTATGCAATTGAACTGTTTTTTTTATTATCTCTACCATGTAGATGATGACTGTACAGACTCTTTCACCCCGAACCAAGTGGCACGGATGCACTGCTACCTAGACCTGATTTACCAGACATGGCAGCCAGACTCTAAACCACCCCCTGTTCCCATGGCGCCACAAGTGGTGGAACAGGAGCATGACGCTATTACCCTGGAGTGGTTCCCGCCCATCTCCAACCACTTCTATGACAGGTGAAATGAACTGAACTAATGGGCATTGACTGAGGACATTTCAGACAAATGGGTTTACTGTTAGATTGCATCTAAATTAGCACGTCTACATCATTTCTTTTTCTAAATGCTCTTATCCAGAGCTAACAGTTAAGTGCATTCATCTTAAAAAGAATCTAGGCGGGACAATTACACAACTCAGTAGTAAAAGCTACGCCTACTGTAGTATACTTAATGAAGAAGCTATCAGAAAAGTCAGTGTTAGAAGGAAGAAATAAACAGTATTAAGAAAAATGGGGGAATAGGGGGTACTGTGAGATGCTTTATAAATGTGGTTTTCTGGAGATTTCTGAAAATAAACAGGGACTGTCATATCTTCAAGGGGAAGTTGGTTCCCCCTATAGGGTTCCAGGGTAGAGAAAAACTTTGACCTGGCTGAGCAAGATTTACCTTCCCATAGAGGTGGGACAGCCAGGAGAAAATAGGTTTCAGGATGAAGAGCTCAGGTGGGGATGTAGCGTTTGAGCATTGTCTAAAATATGGAAGGGGTGGTCCTTGCAGTTCCCTAATCTTTTACTGGATTCAAGCTTCAACTGGATCCCAGTGAGGCATATGGCATAGCGGAGGCACATGGGAGGACTTGGGTAGGATGAACACTAGATGGGCTGGGGCATTTGGAATGTTTTTACAGGGCTTTTTCCTCCTATGCACCTGTCCTTTGGAATTCTCTGCGTCTTGAACTTAGGGAAGCTAAATCTTGTGCCATTTTTAAAGGTCACATCAAGATTTCTTTTTTTAAACTTGCTTTTACCTTTTGATGTTTTTAAATTGTTTATTATATGTATGTATGTACAGCGCTTTGAGAAGCTGCTTTTAAAGGCCCTTTATAAAATAAAGGTTAATATTATTATTATTTTATTGAGTTATACCTCTCCTAAATATTTAATACTGGATTAAATTCAACAATCTATACAACAAATGTTATTTAGTCTCTCACCACGCCATCTGCTTTTTCATTACATCCCATAAAACTCACCACTGTGCAATAGGGTTGGGCCGATAGATGATACCATCGTCCATCGGCGATGGCTGACAGACATCTCGATGTAGAGGTGGCATCGTGATTTCATCGCCCCAAGTTGAAAGCTACCGTATTTTAGCGCATAAAGCGCACACCCGATTATTTTTGTAGAAAGGTGACACATAATCTCCCCTCGCCCAGACCTGCATTGATGGCCACTCAGCTATTTAATGTGTTACAAATGTTAAACACCCAACACTAATGTTAAGCACCCAACCCCCCACGTGCTGATTTCAATATTCAAACTGGTCTATACATTTAAGTGATTTTTTCGTGTCTGAATAGCCAATTCTCACTGGCGAATAAAACACTAGTGTTGGTATACATTATCAAGCTTGTGTTTAAAAAATCCTACATTTGTAGGCTACTTACGAAGAGAATTAAGAATGCGCCTATGCAAAACAAGTGGATTAATCAAACGATCCTATGACCGTTTTAGGCACACCGGTACGAAATCCCAATTGATAAATACCACTTGTTCTTAGTGTCAGTGCTGGTGCACAGTGTCTACGATTTGCCTATTAACATACCCCTAATTACCTGCGGGAAACATAAGCTACAATGAGGTTCATTAAATGTACGACACAATCCAAATTTCCGAGCTTGACAGAAGGTGCCATGTAGTGTAAAATGATGAGTGCATGATTGTTACTGCTTCACCAGTAAAAAGTAAAACTCTGCTAAAGATAAAAGTGTATTGCATTGTGAAATATGCTGTTCTTCAAGCGAAAACAGTAATAGACAGCTAATCAGTAATAGCGTCATAAGTTAAACTAAATAAATGCCATGATATTTGTCCTGCTGAATATATTGTATTCCAACCTCATGCAATCATATTTAGAAGCATATGTTCCGCTTATAATCACCCGTAAATTGCGTGGAGTGCTGTTTGATTCATATAGCCTACTGTACCAGAAGCGTCATGCACCTATTTTTTTAAGGGGGCACAGTGTGCACAACACAAGGAAACAGGTGCCCAGAAATACTGATATTAAAAAGAAAATCCACTTGGCTCAAAAAGCTTCAATGGGCATGACGCCCCTGTACATGTAATATTATTCGGGTGGGCTTTTACGCCTATCTGGGTGCCATCTACAGTAGCTACTGTAGAATACGGCAGGAGAAACGCTCCGAACAGAACGCAGGTGTACTGTAGAATACGGCAGGAGAAACGCCCCGGAACGAGCCGAAATCATGGCATGTAGGCTATTCATCTTCCTTGACAGCAGAAAGTGAAATATAAAGAACATTTTGTCTCTAAAGTTTAAAACAATTGAATTTCTAGCGGAAAATGGATAGCCTACTGCAGTTGTGCTGTTTGTCTTCAGTGAAAGCATACAAACAATAGTTTATACTGTTCGAATTCTGATGGTCTCTATACTATTTCAATTTACACGTCTATAATGAAGTGACAGTAGTTTAAATGATTATGTTGTCTCTAAAACAGCTAGGCCTACATGTATATTTTACGGTCAAAACGAAGCTTCAGTCTGCTGTACATATAGCAAATCTTTCATCGTAAGAATAATAATGGGTGGGTGAATACCATGCTTCAATTAATAAGACTATGAATTTTGTATTCGCTCCCAGTTTTCGGATATTGAAACACTTTAGTATTCGTAACTGCATTTACGTTGTACGTCTAAGGATAGTTTATAAGGATTAGATCACTATGACTAGCCATACAGAGGAAAAGTAAGGAAAAACCCAGATGAGTAGGAGAGGATGGGATCAAATGTGCAATAAATAGAAATGTAATTAATGAATAGATTAATGTATGAATAATATTTAAGTTCATAAAATATATAGCTCCGCCCCCCAATTTCATTGTCCATCAGGATGTTTCACTGTAGACATTGTCCGATGCCAAATTAGTAGACATCGCCCAACACTACTGTGCAATCGTACAATGCACCCAAAGGATTGTTTACCCAAATTCTTTTAGTAAGGTGAAATCAAATTTTGTGAAATGTCAGCATTACTTAGAATGTAGCAATGACTCAAAATCTTCTGAGTAGTGACTTTTAATCAATGTACTCAAATTTTTCATGTGCACCAGATGCGGTCATTGGATTTTAATTGGGTTTGCTGGGCTCACATTACATTTGGGATGCGAGCCCAGCATCCCCAATTAAGATCCACAGACCGCGGCTGATGTGGACTTAGTCTCCACTAACATTTTAATGACCCCATTGGGGTTTACAGTGTAGATTGTCCCTCCCCTCAAACTCAACACCAAACCCACTAATACCAGTTTATCCACAAGCCCCTTCTAGCCGTATCCCCACTGTATATTAATTCCCTTGACACTAAAATAAATTAAATAAAGGTGAAAATTGTAATATTTAATTATCTACTGTATTGTTCACTGCATTACCTTTTTTCCCTAGTCACACTGTCAGACCTTAACATTTTCTGCAGCCAATGATTGGAATGAAATGCAAAAAAAGAGACTCTAAATGACTTAACTGTACTTTTTAAGCTTTTAAGCATCTGTACATGTTTATATATATATAGTCATCACTGACACTCACCCCATATGATATAGTCATATCTACGCACCACCCCTGACTATCACGTATCACCTTAGCATTTTGGTATATATTTGTTTTCCTCCATACCTGCCCAGCCACCATAATGTATTTATTGCCCTAAACTTTTAATCTGTTACCATTTTACACACATTGGAAATATTTTTTATAGGTATTGTGAGTAATCTTGTGGATTATTTGTGAAACTTTGTGTCATCTTTGCACTTTCATGCTTTTTCTTGGCAAGATCACTATTGGAAATGAGAATAAAATCTCAGTTTAACTACAGGTGAAATAAAAAAATATGGCCTGTATTTAAATTATTGCTAGTCCAAATGGACAGTATCCAAATGTGTTTCCTTATAAACTGTATCTAAGTTGGTTGCTGTGCCTGTCTGTTGGTTTCCTAGAGAAGTGGGATCAGTGTGTGATAAATGCACAGAGGGTCAGGTCCTACTGCAGTACGCATCCAACTCCTCGTCACCCCGACCATGCGCACCCTCTGGACACTGGAGTCCCCGGGAGGCAGAAGGTACGACAGCTCTTTTCTTGGTTATTTTAGCGTTAGAGTTGCACCTGTCTGTCCATCTGTCTCTCTCTGTCTTTCTATGTGTTTCTCTTTCTGTCTGATTGACCGACCTATTTTCCTCAAGCATTACCAAGGATAGGAAAACATAGCATGTTTTTTTCTTCTCATCTCCGGCACTTGCAGTCGATTTTTGAATGACTGTTGCATGATCAGCGTTACGGAGGTGGGAAGTGCTCTTTATAAATAGTCAGCCCGGCTGAATAGAGCTCTTACAATGAACAGGACGTGCAAGCTCTGACCGAGATTATTGCGGTCTGCATTTTTCATGCTACATGAGGGAGAGGGCGGTCAGACTTTTGGGATATTTATTTTTTGTACTGCAAATTATCTTTTAAAGATTGTCGTTTGCACTTTGTTGCATTATTTACAAACTCTTCAGTAGTCTTGTTCTTGTTCAAATGCGTTTATGCGTGGTCTCAATTATATAGTCTGTATATGATATGCATGGGTGGAGATGCATAGCTATGTTCCCCTGGAAATTTACTTCCTACATATGGTAACATGTCTGTAAATAAATGTAATTCTTACTATATTATTTGCGGTATACTGATTTTGTATGCTTTATTGGACAGACAGGTGAGGAATGGTAGTAGTGAGTAAGTTTTTACTGATTTAAACCTATGTTGCAGCAGTATATGTGCAGCAAAGGCAGCAACCCAAATCACTGAACATTTTCTTTAGCCGAACGCATAGAAATTAAATCTATAGAAGCCTTATTGAACTCTTTTGCTTGGTCATTATAAAGTATGGCACTATAGATTCCAGGGCCGTGCAGAGACCGTTTGAGGGGCAGGGGCTCAAATAAAAAAGGGCACATGAAACAAAATTTGTTAACAACAAAATGAGATAAATGTTACAGTTCATTTTTCAACATCAGCTAAATGGTTTTGGAAACAAACTGTCTGTAGTGATCTTACCCTGCTTTTCACTGTCTCTTAACACAATATGATGCTCTTGCAGGCAGGCAAATGTGATTTGGTAGCCTATGACGTCACATACCGGCAGCAGCGCAGGTAGACGAGGCTACCAAGTTTACTTCTATATTATTACTTTTAAACATTTTTTATTCTCAAATAATTGATTCACACGTTCATTTTTAAATGTTCGTGTGTAATTTTAAAAAGCATTCATAATTTAAATGGCCACTCAAAAGGGCACTTTGGACGTTCATAGGCAAAAGGGCAGGTGCTCAGGCACCCATAGCCCCCCCCCCCCACACGTGCCTGATAGATTCCATTTCTATGGCCGAACCTTACTACCGTTCCACTTGGAAGGGTAAAATGTTGGGAATGGTGCTGCAAAGCTAGCTGTTTCACATAGAACTAAAATAACAAATTGAAGAACTGCAATTTAATTTGAGACCAGTTTTGCAGGTAAGTTGGATAAGATTTATGCAGAAGCATAAGCTCTTCCTGCCAAACATTCCCTTGTGAAAATGACCATCCTCCCTACACTAGACTTCGGTGATGTAATTTACATCTTAGAAAATTTGATTTTGTGTACCACAGCACCATCCGTTTTGTCACCAATGCTCCATATAACACCCATCACTGTAACCTCTACAATGTAATCGGATGGCCTTCACTACACACCCGGCGACAAACACACTGGTTTCCTCCTATTTACAAATGTCTGCTAGGCAAAACCCCACCTTACCTAAGATCATTAATCTCCAGAGCAACACCCTCTCTAAATCTGCATTCAAGCAGGTTATATCTCCCTGATTGCCACAAAAGCACGCACATCCTTCGGCCGCCTCTCCTTCCAATTCTGCACACTGTGTTCTTTTTTAATATATTTCTGTACTTCTTGTTGTGTACTTCATATGTAACTCTATGTTTTCTGCACCTTGGCACTTTTATCTTGGCCAGGTCGCTGTTTCAAATGAGAAACTGTTCTCAACATGCTCACCTGGTTAAATAAAGGTTAAATAACATAATAATAATGATAATATAGACACGCCATGTAAAGTAGTGGAAGTTGGCAGATAAAGGATGAATAAATTAATCCTGTGCCGACCTCTACAGTACATCTGACTGGTAGCTGGATGTGGCAGCTGCAATATACTACATTGTTTAGTATGTACAGTGGGGCAAAAAGTATTTAGTCAGCCACAAATTGTGCAAGTTCTCCCACATAAAAAGATGAGAGGCCTGTCATTTTTATCATATTTCAAATATGAGAGACAAAATGAGAAAACAATCCAGAAAATAACATTGTAGGATTTTTAATGAATTTATTGGTAAATTATGGGGGAAATTAAGTATTTGGTCAATAACAAAAGTTATATTGCCTTTGTTGGCAATGACTGAGGTCAAACGTTTTCTGTAAGTCTTCACAAGGTTTTCACACACTGTTGCTGGTATTTTGGCCCATTCCTCCATGCAGATCTTCTCTAGAGCAGTGATGTTTTGGGACTGTTGCTGGGCAACACAGACTTTCAACTCCCTCCAAAGATTTTTTATGCGGTTGAGATCTGGTAACTGGCTAGGCCACTCCAGGACCTTGAAATGCTTCTTACAAAGCAAATCCTTCGTTGCCCGGTAGGTGTGTTTGGGATCATTGTCATGCTGAAAGACCCAGCCATGTTTCATCTTCAATGCTCTTGCTGATGGAAGGAGGTTTTCACTCAAAATCTCACGATATATGGCCCCATTCTATCTTTTCTTTACACGGATCAGTTGTCCTGGTCCCTTCGCAGAAAAACAGGCCCAAAGCATGATGTTTCCAGCCCCATGCTTCATAGTAGGTATGGTGTTCTTTTGATGCAACTCAGCATTCTTTCTCCTCCAAACACGACAAGTTGAGTTTTTACCAAAAAGTTCAATTTTGGTTTCATCTGACCATATGACATTCTCCCAATCCTCTTCTTGATCATCCAAATGCTCTCTAGCAAACCTCAGATGGGCCTAGACATGTACTGGCTTAAGCAGGGGTACACGTCTGGTACTTACATCTTATTTTCCACCATAATTTACCAATAAATTCATAAAAAATCCTACAATGTGATTTTCTGGATTTCTATTTCTCATTTTGTCTCTCATAGTTGAAGTGTACCTATGATGAAAATTAAAGACCTCTCTCATATTTTTAAGTGGGAGAAACTGCACTATTGGTGGCTGACTAAATACTTTTTTGCCCCACTGTAGTTTATACTGTTGCATTGTTGACAGATGTCGAAAACTTCAAAGTAATTTTAGTAGTAAATTTAGCAGTAGTGACAAATCTGAACAAGCCTAACTACCTTGTAGTTATCATTTTAAATATTTTTATCTCATTTTAAGAATGATTGATTTATTATGTTCAACAACTTATCTTGTTTTTGTCTTCTTTTAAGAAATCTTACCAAGTTCAACTATCTCAGTGCAATGGCAGATAATTTTACTTACTTTAAGCATATTCCATCTTAATACTGTAGGTACTTATTGTCTTGTTTTTGGAGGTGTGTTTTTGCAGTGTGAGCTACAGTCTGTAGTATGCTATGATCTCTGCCCAGATTGGCAGGTATCCGACAGCACATGGCTACTAAGGGACCCAGTGACTCACTGGGCTGGGCATCAGACCGGTGCTGGAGCAGGTTCTCTCTTTCTGTGTGTGTGTGTGTGCTTGCGCATAGGTCGGCACCTCCACACGTCTTACTGTGTGTCTGTTTGCAAGGTCCTTGCTCCACACAGTTTGTTACTGTGTGAGTGGTGACTGTGTGAGGCATGTCTGGGCTTGTCCGTGGTGCTGTCCTCTCTGATTTCTCGCTTGGAAGCGCTCCCTGTTAGCAACCAGCAGATTCCCAATCCCTACTTCTCTGTTTACACACTGATGCTAATCCATCACAGGCTGCTAACAGCTGCTTTCTCCTGTGTGTGTGTCAGTGTGTTTGTGTGTGTTGCAGCAATGGCAGTAACAGTCAAGTAAACAACATACACAAACATCTTGACGATTCAAGGAAGCAGAAAGCCAATTCCATTAGTGTCTAAATGTGCTTGTGATTATGTACGGGACACTGCTGTTGATTGTGTCACATTTTACATTCTTGTTTATTGTCATGACCAGTGTTAGTCTTTGCTTTCTACGAATTCTGTAGTATCCAATTTGTGTTTTGCATGAGCTAAACCCTGGCATGATCAGAGACAGCAAGAACTGGAGAACACCTGGTCTATCTTTACTACCATATACCCATGTGAATATGTCTATCTTTAGCGCGAACATTAGTTGGATGGGGGACCGCCTCATGTTAGAAAGTAAATGTCTTACAATTCTATACATTGAAATCATATGTCAATAAATTGTTGTTGTTTCTGGTATTTGCATATATTTTACTGTGAGGTTGAGATTGCAGCTACAATTTAAAAAAATGTATGCCATATTAATATGATATCTAAATGTGAATAACTAACCCAACTACCAATTAAAAAGTAACATGGCAATTTGTCACTAGTGGAATGACTGACATAACAAGAGGCAAACTGCTGAAGCTCAACCAAATTTTCAAATGCCTGGAGTCAGCCCTGCTGGGGGTAAACACAGGGTTGAACATCTAGACCAATCTGTCATCACAGAAATGGAATGAGCCTGAATTAGATATAAGACAGATGTTTAAAAAATTGCAGCACCTGTCCTTAAAACATGGTATATACACCAATCAGCCATAACATTATGAACACTGAGAGGTGAAGTGAATAACACTGATAATGTTGTTATCGTGGCACATGTCAATGGGTGGGATTTATTAGGCAGCAAATGTGATGTGTTAGAAACTTGTGGGGTGTTCCTAGTCTGCAGTGGTCAGTACCTATTAAAAGTGGAAAAATTGTGAACCGGCAACAGGGTCATGGGCGGCCAAGACTAATTGATGCACGTAGGGTGTGAAGGCTGGCCCACGTGGTCTGATAAAAAAGTGAATGCTGGTTCTGAAAGAAAGGTATCAGAACACAGTGCATTGCAGTTGGTTGCGTATGGGGCTGCGTAGCCGCAGACCAGTCAGGGTGCCCATGCTGACTCCTGTCCACTGCCGAAAGCGCCTACAGTGGACATTTGAGCATCAGACCTGGACCATGGCGCAATAGGAGAAGGTGGCATGGTCTGATGAATCTCGATTTTTACAGAACGTTTTTGGCTGGGTGTGTGTGTGTCACTTACCTGGGGAACACATGGGACTAGGATGCACTATGGGAAGAAGGCAAGCCAGCGGAGGCAGTGTGAAGCTTTGGGCATTGTTCTGCTGAGAAACCTTGGGTTCTGCCATTCATGTAGATTACTTTGAAACGTACCACCTGCCTAAGCATTGTTGCTGACCATGTACATCCTTTCATGTAAATGGTATTCCCTGATGGCATTGGCCTCTTTCAGCAGGATAATGCACGCCTGCCATCATGCAGAAATTTTTCAGATTTGAGTGGTTTGAGGAACACAACAATGAGTTCAAGGTGTTGACTTGGCCTCAAGTCCCCAGATCTCAATCCAATCGAGCATCTGTGGGATGTGCTGAACAAACATGGAGGCTCCACCTTGCAACACACAGGACTTAAAGGATCTGTTGCTAACATCTTGGTGCCAGATACCACAGCACACCTTCAGAGGTCTAGTGGAGTCCATGCCTTGATGGGTCAAGGCTGTTTTGGCAGCAAAATGGGGACCCACACAAAATTAGGCAGGTGGTCATAATGTTATGGCTGATAGGTATGCAGTAATGGTGGAGGGATAGTTTTTACAACATTTATTCCCCAGAAATATATATTTTTACATACTAGAGCACAACCTAAAATTGTGCGTGGTGTAGTGGGCTAAGTCAGGATTTGGGATAGATAAGTCAGATTATCTACTTTGCCAGGTCGCTCTCCAGCAATTTCTTGTGTGCAGATCGGCAGGCTGTAAGTTCAATAATGAAATAGTTGGTGAGTGTAATCATCCCACGCATGGTCTGACTGAAGGATTCTGTGTTGGATGTGAAGTGTCAAAAGAGTCGGCCATATGAGTGCACCTTACCACCCCACATTTGTCTAGGTAATTGCGGAGCTGCAACTAAAGCAGGGTCAGTGGGAAAATGGACATGGTGGGTAAGTGGACAAGACCAATTGGGAGGGGAGGAAAATTGGGAAAATCTACCCCCAAAAAATCAGTATGTTCCAGTTCAAATCGCAAAATAAGCACTGCATGATATGATAACATATTTTTTTAAATGATGAATTGTTTTTAATGCCAAGTACCCCAGTACCCATTTAAGGTTGAATAACAGGAGTTGATTTAGAAACCATTCTTTCAGATTATTTTCATCTACCTCGTTCAATTTTGACTGTATTTTTTATCTTTATTCTTACCCTACCCTTTGTGTAATTCTTGTGTATTTGTATTCGTGTAACACTGTCTGTACTTGCACCTTTTTGCTTTATCTTGGCCAGGTCGCCGTTTTAAATGAGAAATATTTCTCAACGTGCCCACCTGGTTAAATAAAGGTTAAATTAAAATAAAAAATGTAACACTTAATATTTAGGAAAAGAACATTCACAGATACATTTTCATCTCATCAATTTCTCTTCTCATTGAACACATTTTGATAATGAACACTGTGGTTTGTGACATTCTTGAAGCGGGTCTTGCAGCAAATTTGATCCAGAAGAGTTTACGGTAGACATGCATGTTTATGTTCAAATCCATGCTAGTTGGGGTCATGGCATGAATTCAAGTTGTGAAAAGCGGATAGCCACTCAAGTATAGGAAAAGTCTGCCTTTTTGTTTGTGTGTGCGTATTTAAAGTGTAAATCATGACAGAGAGAGAGAGACAGGCTCCATTCTTAGAAAGCAAAGTGCATGCCTGGACATATCCCTCTATGTTTATCTATGTGTTTCCCAGTTGTTTCCAGTCCCTTGGACCCAATGCTCCACAACTTCATGCCGTCTTATTCACAGACGATGCCGGAGGGCCTGGGAACACAAACGCAATGCTCCATATTCAACCTTACTGTAATTTAGATGGAATTTCACTAGTCTAGTTTCCCATTTCCTAGAATGAGCGCTCTCCTAGACAGGCTAATACCCCAATGGGATTAGCTAATCAAGTGAGAAAGCAAAACCTCCAATTGAAAGGATATGTCTGGATTGTCTGATCACTTTGAGGGATTTTCAGCAACCTGGGAGGCTGCTGAACAGGTCAACTGTTTCAAAATGGTTTATTTACAAAGGAAAAAATTAAAACTAATTTAAAATATAATATTAGTATGGGTTTGAATGTTAAGAGGGACAACTGTAATACTTAAAAGGAAATGTACATGCATACTGCAGTTTTGAAAAATTAAACTCTTTTTTAACTCATCTTACGGTGGATGGCAAACCTATCCTGTCCCACTCTTTAACCTTAAACCTTTAGTAGCAAGAGTTCCAGAATGGGCCATCAAGGCAGATGACATCACAAAGTATTTTCTGTGACTGAAACTTGTTTCCTCAGAAAGTCAATGAAAAAACTCACCACATAATTTGACAGGCTCAAGACAAACACTGTTTCTTAAAAAAGTATTAGGCTATACAAAGGGAAAGGGAAGTTATGTTAATGCAGGATAAAAAAATAGGAAAAAAATTAAGCCGTAAAAAATGTTGTTAACATTTTTATTGTTAACAGAGTTATCGGAAAAGTCTGATCTTCCCAACCAAACCATTTAAATGCATGAAGGTGGTGATTGTGTACATCGATTCAATGATGCTTCTTGAGGCAGGAATTACGCTTCTCACTGAAAGACACGGTATAACGGACAAATATCTGACCAATCACAGCACCGGATCATTCCTGACACGCCCACACACAAGGCAAGTAGTTTAAGACAATAAAAATAATAAACATATTATTTTAAGTTCCATCCATGTTATTTATTCAATTAACAATATGTTTGCTTGTTTAAATTGTAATTCCACCCCATTATTTTCCTGCCCTGTAATAACTCAAGAGTGTAGGTGCAGGAGTAATTTGAGACAATTGCGAAGGTCGATCAGACAATCAAACTTAGTTTAATTAAAAACCACATGGACAAAATAAATGCACCTCGATGGGCAAAACATAACACAAGTAACACCAAACACCTACGTATACACATACACCTTACATCTAAAAATGAACAACACTGATTAACACAAACACAGGACCTTAAGTACATGGGTAATGACATAAATGGTAACATCTGTGTCTGGTTTGCTACGAGAATGAAAGGAGAAATTAATGATGTGATGAGATGTCCGGGAAAACAGAAAGAAGTACATATATTTCATGAAAACGGGCAATCCAGGGGGAGCACCATTACACGCAAGAGACTAGTCAAAGTTTCAGTAGTATACAGAAAAGGTTTTCAACCCATGTGCCGGGGCTCACTTGTGTGCCGTGAGGATTCTCCAAGTGTACCTTAATTTATTTGTTTTAAATCTGATGTTATTTTTTGGGGGGAAGATTTATGCAGCGCTTTGTCCATAATGTTCTTTTCATTCTCCCGCGAAGATTTCCCAAGCTGATGTACCAGAGACCAAATTGTCTCACATCAGGTGGTCAGATCATGTTCAATCCTCTGATTGGATAGTGAAGCACGCTCACACATGCAGTTGACAAGCGCGCACATCTGTGCCACTGAAAAACACATGTCAAATTGTCAAGCACCATGCCATATAAAACAAAGCTACTTTCTGCCACATATTTTCACACGTTTTAAGTAATTGGATAAACCATGTCCAGAATCATACTTTTTTGTTTGATTGAATTTTTTTTAAATTAAGCAATGCTACATATATACAACTGTTCAGGAAGTATAGTTTAGATGGAAGGTAGGATGATTTTAATTTGTGTAATCACTGTAATGCTCAGGCATTTTTCAATCAAACATATACAGTATCTCACAAAAGTGAGTACATCCCTCAAATTTTTGTAAATATTTGACTATAACTTTTCATGTGACAATGCTGAAGGTATGAAACTTTGCTACAATGTAAAGTAGGGAGTGTACAGCTTGTATAACAGTGTACATCTGCTGTTCCCTCCAAATAACTCAGCGCACAACCATTAAGGTCTAAACTGCTGGCAACAAAAGTGAGTCCACCCCTAAGTGACAATGTCCAAATTGGGCCCAAAGTGTGAATATTTTGTGTGGCCACCATTATTTTCCAGCACTGCCTTAACCCTCTTGGGCATGGAGTTCACCAGAGCTTCACAGGTTGCCACTGGAGTCCTCTTTCACTCCTTCATGACAACATCACAGAGCTGGTGGTTGTTAGAGACCTTGTGCTCCTCCACCTTCTATTTGAGTATGCCCCACAGATGCTCAATAGGGTTTAGGTCTGGAGACATGCTTGACCAGTCCATCACCTTTACCCTCAACTTTAGCAGGGTAGTGGTTGTCTTGGAGATGTGTTTGGGGTCATTATCATGTATGTCAGTACATGTTGGCATTCATGGATCCCTTATGGTTCCCTCAATGAACTGTAGCTCCCCAGTGTCGGCAGCACTCATGCAGGCCCAGAACATGACACTCCCACCACCATGCTTGAAAGTAGGCAAGGCACACTGTCTTTGTACTCCTCACCTGGTTGCCACCACACACACTTTACACCATCTGAACCAAATAAGTTTATCTTGGTCTCATCAGTCCACAGGACATGGTTCCAGTAATCTATGTCCTTAGTCAGGTTGTCTTCAGCAAACTGTTTGCAGGTTCCTTCTGGGATGACAGCCATGCGGACCAGTTAGATGCAGGGTGCGGTGTATGGTCTGAGCACTAACAGGCTGACACCCCACCTCTTCAACCTCTGCAGCAATGCTGGAAACACTCATTTGTCTTTCCCAAAAGACAACCTCTGGATATGACACTGAGCACGCGCACTCAACTTCTTTGGTCAACCATGGCGAGGCCTGTTCTGAGTGGAACATGTCCTGTTAAACTGCTGTATGGTCTTGGCCACTGTGCTGCAGCTCAGTTTCAGGGTCTTGGCAATCTTCTTGTAGCCTAGGCCATCTTTATGTAGAGCAACAATATGTTTTCAGATCCTCAGAGGTCTTTGCCATGAGGTGCCATGTTGAACTTCCAGTGACTAGTATGAGAGAGTGTGAGAGCGATAACACCAAATTTAAAACACCTGCTCCCCATTCACACCTGACACAGGGAACATGGCTAATTGGGCCCAATTTTGACATTTTCACTTAGGGGTGTACTCACTTTTGTTGCCAGCGGTTTAGACCTTAACGGCTGTGTCTTGAGTTATTTTGAGGGGACAGGAAATTTACACTGTTATACAAGCTGTACACTCATTACTGTATATTGTAGCAAAGTGTCATTTCTCCAGTGTTGTCACAACTTTACAAAAATGTGAGGGGTGTACTCACTTTTGTGAGATACTGTATCTTTTGGTATTTACTGAATTATGTTTGGTGCACTTGGAAACAAGAGAGATATAGAGAAAGTGAAATATAGTCATGTGTTGACCAGATGTGTCCAAGTTCAATAGCATAATAAGTAACGTTTTTTGGTCTGGCAAGTTTGTATAACTGTGCAAAATTTGCATTAAGATGTCTGCATGTTTGTGAGCTGGACTCTTCATTAATGTGTGTGAATATGACTGCTGTATGTTAGATAGGAAGTATGGTTTGCTAGTCAGGGACTAAATGATGTTAGGAATACAATTTTATAACCTACAGTATTGCTTTCATGAACATATGTTAGGCATATTCTTTTAATGAAACGGGTTGAATTAACTGAAATTCAACAATTATTTTTTATCTTGCCTTGCACATTGATGTTTATTTTATTTGTTCAATTAACTTGTTAGTTGTGAAATAAACATTCAAAATGTGCTATTTGTATTGAGTGACTACTTACACCTTTAGAAAAAATTAGGAGACTAATTCAAAAAAGGTTTATCTGGTTTTACACACTTGATAGGTATGTATGTGTTTGGTTAAAATTGTGATTTCAGACCTAAAAAATGCAAAGAAATTAAGTTAATACTAATTTATAAACAACACAATATTAATGTGTTAACTTAGGAATAGTTCCGAAAACAATAATTTATATAATAATAATAATAATAACAACAATAATAATAATAATAATAGTTATTGTATAATAATAATAATAATTGGCTTTCATGCATCTTGGCATGCTTTCCACCGTCATTATCATTGATGTTGGGTGACTTTATTCCAAAACTGGCGAGGAAATTCAAGCAGCTTGGCTTTGTTTGATGGCTTGTGACCATCCATCTTCCTCTTGATAACATTCCAAAAGTTTTTAATTGGGTTGATTTTTGAAAAATCTGCACTGGTCTCTTAATTTTCTCCAGAGTTGTATATCATGAACAGTGTTTTAGCAACCTATTACAAGCTGCAACCCATTCTAGTAAGGCAATATTCATAGCTTAAACCATAAATGTTTTTGGTAATTGCAATTATTTGGTGTAAAATATGTTTGTGTGCCTCAACATTTTTGGTCCCAACCAAGTGTGCTGTGTTATGAAAGAGGTTGGGAACCAATGGCCTGCATTATATTTCTCTTTGAGCTAATAATTTTAAGATGTTCCCCCCTCTTTATAGTCATTCATATCTTGTTGATATTTTTTGTTTGTTTGCAATCTATTGTTTGAGTTTTGAACAGATCCATTGATTTGACAGCAGGTGAGAAGAGAACTTGTGCTACTATATATAGTGAGGTAAATAATTGAATAGATAATTTGTACTACTATATAGAGTGAGGTAAACAATTGAGTAGAGAATTTGTGCTACTATATAGAGTGAGGTAAACAATTGAATAGAGAATTTGTGCTACTATATAGACTGAGGTAAACAATTGGATAGCTCAATAATGTACAGAAAATATTAATAAAATGATAGATACAGTAGAACAATAGCAGGCAACTTGTAAATCTGATTTAAACATCTGTTTGCATAGAGAAGTATTTTAGTTCAATAGGGGCACAGCATTATATAAAAGGGTGCAGCAATGTTAAACAGCGATCTTGAATAAAATAAGACAAGAGGAGGCTGTGTAAAAGGTTAAACAACGAGGCTTGGATGAGAACTGTAAAAGTAAGAAAATCAAAAACTAGCAGACATGGGATTTAAACGAACAATATTTAAATGGTAGGCGAGTGATTTAACCATTACACCATGGCGCTGTGACAGATTCTGCGTAAATTAAAACTTTCAGGGAGCAAGTTAAGGTCAGCAGTATTTTCACCCACACCCTACTGCAATTTCAAATAATGGATCTGCAAGTTGATCAACCATATGCATGAAGTAAAATTTTCAAGCCCATACTCGTTTTACATTAAAGGAGTGTTCCACAGTAAATCAGTTTCATAGTATACCATTTACAAACGTTACCATAGATGATTTATGTCATATACACGTCTGTTCTTTTTCAATATATCAGAGAAAAGCCGATAGTATATTTCAGTTCCTTTCGCATCCACTGGGGGGCTTCTGTATCCGTCTAAAGTTGAGTTACCACAACTCCCAGAATT
>JACXGM010003847.1:8660-40390 GCA_016801145.1 Umbra pygmaea | reverse complement strand
CTCTAAATCTAAGATTTCTTTGCACTAATTGTACATGTACCTACATCTGCCTCGTTCAATTTCGATTGTATTTCAACTGTATTTTTTATCTTTTGTCTTTATTGTACCCTTTGTGTAATACTTGTGTATTTGTATTTATGTGTAACTCTGTACTTGCACCTTTTTTGCCTTATCTTGGCCAGGTCGCCGTTTTAAATGACAAATTGTTCTCACCGTGCCCACCTGGTTAAATAAAGGTTAAATAAATAAATAAAAATCAGTATTAAAACAATAAATGACCTGAAATATTTCAGTTGGTGTGCAATGAATCTAAAATATATGAAAGTTTATTTTTTATCATTACATTATGGAAAATAATTAACTTTATCACAATATGCTAATTTCTTGAGAAGGACCTGTATGCCTAGGACTTCCCTGTATACTCTGCAAAGTATTGTTTTCCTGCTGGATGTTACATGCTGAGCTGTTATCTGAGTATTGGATTATTACGGTTTGGATTCCATCTTTTGTATATTCACTTAGCCTTTTTCACCAATTCCTATTCTGTACTTTAGCCTGGTTTTTGCTCATGTTTGGTATTTTGACTCTCCAGCCTGTCTTTTCGGTTTTTGCCTCGCTTGCTCCGATTTGGTACCTTTGTCTATTAAAAGTTGCGCTCTGCGCTTGGGTCTACTCCTGATTCCTGTGAATACGTGACAATATGATTGTGACTCATGCATTTTTGAAAACCGAACACAAAATAAATGCATGTTTAATGCAGGTTTGACTGGACGTTTTAAAAATAATTCGCAATGAGCGGATATTTACCATATGGTACATGCCAGGTGATATAGGCTATGTAATTATTTAGGTTATGTAAATGTAAAATCTTAGAAAACCATTCTGGTCAAATAGGCATATTATCATTAGAATGCAAATTATACCGGGCCGGACCACAGCCAAAGTGCTGCTGCATCATTTCTCTGTAGGCTGGCTACTACAGTAGCTCTAGAGAAAATGGTTTTATGAACTTCTTGACCAAAAATTTATACATACTAATTTAAACCTACAAAATAGTTTTAGAACATGAGATTGTTGCATTTGTGGCTGTGGAATCTTGTGGCTGATAATAGCTCACAGCACTTGCGCCATTTCGGGTAGTGGAATGTCAACGTGTGCGGTGTGTGAGGGCTTAAAAGAAGGGCATTTTAAAGAAACTTCAGCAACAGTTTATTATTTACTGACAGTTGCTATAGTTCAGCTAGCATGATGTAATAATAATAGTAAGCTAACTATCCAAAAAAATGATATAATTTAGACAAAGGTAAAAAAACAAAATTTCTGAAGGTAGGCAATCGGTGTTCAAGCTGGGTATGGGTGCTATACAGTACAATGTTTTTTTATTTTTATTTGATGTCATTGATGCTTCTGAATTTCTGTTGAAATGGTAACCATTTGTTACAAATACTATTTTTCTCTTGTAAACTTTCCACTGTCATAGAAGGGGAAACATGCTTGTTGTTTTCGGTCCTTAAGAAAAAGTTAATGATGTGATAAGTTTCTATACCTTCATTGAATTTTCACAAAAGCGTGATTCTTCACTGTTCCCTAAAGGTCTAATTGCAATTTATACTTCCTCACTCTAAATCATTGAATTCCATAAAACCTCATGAGGCTGGTTTTAGAGCATAACAAATTTTATACATCCCTTTGTGTTCAAAAGTTTGGGGTTCCCAGAAATGTTCAGGTTTTGACAAAAATGTATACTCTATTCATTCATCAAGGCTGCATTAAATGTATACAAATATATATCAAAGACATTACCAGTGTTAAAAATGTCTTTCACTGTTTGAAATGACTAAAAAATTATGATCAATTATTCACATACAACTGCAAAGCAACATTTTCAGCTGCCATTTCTGCAGTGTCCTAATGAAGAAATCTTCTACATAGTAATTAATCATTAGTGATTAATAATTTCTTGCCTATAATTTCTGTTTAATTTAATGCCACCTTTCTGAATGGTATCAATTTCTATCAAAACCCTAAACTTTCGAACGCTAGTGTATGTCTGCTTGCTAGGGTATGTCTGTTTGCTAGGGTATGTCTGTTTGCTAGGGTATGTCTGTTTGCTAGGGTATGTCTGTTTGCTAGGGTATGTCTGTTTGCTAGGGTATGTCTGTTTGCTAGGGTATGTCTGTTTGCTAGGGTATGTCTGTTTGCTAGGGTATGTCTGTTTGCTTCAAATCTGAAAAGTAGTTAATGCTGTCAGTTCCACTTTACATTTAAAAGACCTGCAAATGAGCTTGAGTAATTTTGGTGTTCAGTTCAGGATGGTTGAAATCGGACTTTGGGACGGTACTGGGATGGGGAGAAAGAAGTTGAAGTAGTCACAGGAGATTAGCGCTCTCATTAATCAAAAATGGATCTAAGACAACCGTCATAGTCTAATAATAATAATGAAGCGCAAACATTCTCAAAACTTCTAATTTAAACATAAAAGGTCAAAGCACCATTGCTTTGGCAAAGTATCTGTCAAACAAACTAAAATTGAAAGCACAACATGGCTTTGTTCCCTCATCAAATCGCAAAAGACTGCGATTTAATATAGCAAGTATCTGTCAAACAAACAGGCCTAATAAGTATAAATAAGATAAATAAATGTTACTTTGGAGGTTAAAAACGTAACTAAGTAAATTTTACTCAGAGTATATTTTAAATGAGCTACTTTTTACTTGTACTTAAGTAAAAGTTCAACAAAGTAACAGTACTTTTACTTAAGTAGAATATTTTTGTTTTCTTTCCACCTCTGAAAATTAAAATATGATAATTAATGTATTTTTTTCTACTTCAAGCACTGCTTAAAGCCATTTGGTTGTTGATTTACTTCGGTAATTTTTCTGTTGCATAACCCAACTTCAGTTGAGCTTCAACTGGAGGACAAATGGCCTTAAACATGCGGTATACAGTGCCTTTCAAAAGTATTGTGCCCCTTTGAACATTTCCACCTTTTGCCACATTTCAGGCTTCAAAAATGAAGATTTAATACTGTATTTTTTTGTGAAGAAGCAACAACAAGTGGGACACAATCATGAAGTGGAAATTTATTGGATATTTCAAACTTTTTTAACAAAGAAAAAACTGACAAATTGGGCGAGCAAAATTATTCAGCCCCTTTACTTTCAGTGCAGCAAACTCTCTTTAGAAGTTCAGTGAGGATCTCTGAATGATCCAATGTTGACCTAAATGACTAATGATAAATAGTCAAAGTCAAATTCGTTTATTTATCATATGCATCGAATAACATCAGATCATCCTATGCAGAGAAATTCTTGTGACATGGCTCGTCACATCTATGCAGTGGACTTAAAAAGATTTACAACAATATAAAGAATTTTAAAACAATAATGACAATAGTAATAATAATAATAATAATAGGCTATGTACTGAGCAGTGATCTGGAAAATGGACAACAGTAGAGGTAATAAATATTATGAATGGCATGGAAAATTGCTTTACAAGGTCCATTTGAATTCCTCTACATCAGATGTAGAGAGCATAAAGTGACCAGAGAATGTTAGTGCTCAACAGATGATTTGTGATCAGTGTCAGTGTTCCATGTTGAGCAGCCGAATGGCCTGGGGGAAGAAACTGTTTTTATGTCTGGTAGTCCGTGCCTTGATGCTCCGGTAACGTCTACCAGACGACAGCAGTGAGAAAGGTTCACGGCCTGGATGGCTGTGGTCTTTTAGAATGTGCTTAGTTTTCCTAATGCATCGCTTCTGGTAAATGCCTTGCACGGAGGGGAGGGAGCAGCCTATGATGCGCTCCGCTGACTTCACCACCCTCTGAAGGGCCTTACGATCAGCAGCGGAGCAGCTGTCGTACCAGGCTGTAATGCAGCCTGAGAGGATGCTCTCAATGGTGCACCTGTAGAAGTTAGTTAAAATCCTGACAGACATGCCAAACTTCTTGAGTCTCCTCAGGAAGTATATGCGCTTTTGGCCAGTCTTTGTTGCAGAGATTGTCTGTCTGGACCATGTGAGGTTGTCACTGATGAACACCCCGAGGAACTTGAACTCTGAAACTCTCTCGACTTCAGCTCCATCGATATGTATAGGGGGAGGACCCTCACTCTGCTGCTTCCTAAAGTCCACTATCATCTCTTTTGTCTTGCTGACGTTGAGAGAGAGGTTGTTGCTCTGGCACCAGGTAGCCAAGGCTTTTTCCTCCTCTCTGTAAGCAGTCTCATCGTTGTTGGAGATGAGACCTAGGATGGTTGTGTCATTAGCAAACTTTATGATGATGTTAGAACTGCGTGTGGCCACACAATCATAAGTGAACAGAACGTACAAGAGGGGACTGAGTACGCAGCCCTGAGGGGCTCCGGTGCTCAGGGTCATTGTGGAGGAGGTGAGGTTGCCCATTCTCACCATCTGGGGTCTTCTCGTTAGGAAGTCCAGGGTCCAGTTGCAAGAGCACTGTGCAAGCGATAATATTGAAATGGAAGGAGTATCAGACCACTGCAAATCTACCAAGACCCGGCCGTCCCTCTAAAGATTCAGCTCATACAAGGAGAAGACTGATCAGAGATGCTGCCAAGAGGCACATGATCACTCTGGATGAACTGCAGAGATCTACAGCTGAGGTGGGCGAGTCTGTCGATAGGACAACAATCAGTCGTATACTGCACAAATCTGGCATTTATGGAAGAGTGGCAAGCAGAAAGCCATTTCTGAAAGATATCCATAAAAAGTGTCATTTAAAGTTTGCCTTAAGCCACCTGGGAGACACACCAAACATGTTGAAGAAGGTGCTCTGGTCAGATGAAACCAAAATCGAACTTTTTGGCAACAATGCAAAATGTTATGTTTGGCGTAAAAGCAACACAGCTCATCACCCTGAACACACCATCCCCACTGTCAAACATGGTGGTGGCAGCATCATGGTTTGGGCCTGCTTCTCTTAAGCAGGGACAGGGAAGATGGCTAAAATTGATGGGAAGATGGATGGACCCAAATACAGGACCATTCTGGAAGAAAACCTGATGGAGTCTGCAAAAGACCTGAGACTGGGACGGAGATTTGTCTTCCAACAAGGCAATGATCTAAAAACAAAATCTTCAATGGAATGGTTCACAAATAAACATATCCAGGTGTTAGAATGGCCAAGTCAAAGTCCAGACTTGAATCCTATCGAGAATCTGTGGAAAGAACTGAAAACTGCTGTTCACAAACGCTCTCCATCCAACCTCACTGAGCTCGAGCTGTTTTGCAAGGAGGAATGGGCAAAAAGTTCAGTCTCTCGATCTGCAAAACTGATAGAGACATACCCCAAGCGACTTACAGCTGTAATCGCAGCAAAAGGTGGCGCTACAAAGTATTAACTATAATTTTACACGCCCAATTTTTCTGTTTTTTATTTGTTTAAAATGTTTGAAATATCCAATAAATTTCATTCTACTTCATGATTGTGTTCCACTTGTTGTTGATTCTTCACAAAAAATTACGGTTTCATATCTTTATGTTTGAAACCTGAAATGTGGCAAAAGGTCGAAAAGTTCAAGGGGGCCGAATACTTTCGCAAGGCACTGTACTTGCCGTTCCTGACCTGTCGCATGTAGCAATGTCCCTATGTCCTGTTTTGTTTTCATTCTTTGAGTTAGGTCCTGCTCTATTTCCAGTGTTTCCCTTATGTATGTATGCCCTTGTGTTTTCCTGCTCCCTGGACACCAGCAATCCCCAACATCCTGATTCCCCATGAATGCATCCCTACACCAGCAAACCTCAACATCCTGATTTCCTATCGACGCATCCCTACACCAGCAATCCCCAACATCCTGATTTCCAATTAATGCATCCCTCAAGCCCAGATTCTAATCACCTGTATTCAGAACACTTGTTACATGTTTGTTACATGTTATCCTTTGTGTATATATATATCTGTCTGTTTGATTTCCTCATTGCGAGGCATTGTTTGTACTTGACTTACTGATCATTCCTTTTCTGATATGCCTTTGTATATTCTGTGTTTGGATTTTGCCTGTCAACTTTGATTCCTGGATTTTGCCTACCTGTATCTCTGCCTGCTTGTGTATGACCCTTCTAGACTACCCTCAGATCCTGGACCTGTGCTAATCCTGCAAGTATGTTCTGTATCAAATCCTGCCTGCCTATTTTACTATTCTTGCCATTCAGATCTGTGCCTTTATCTGCCTGATACGGGTACCGGACCCTGACTGCCTTGATTACTCTCTGGATTCTGCATTTGCTTATTCCTTGTCATCATTAAATTTCATCAAAACTGTGCTAAGTGTCTGTGTCATTATAGAATACCTCGCCTTACCAAATGGATCCTTGAGAGCTGAACCAGCGATTGGCTCAACAAGAGGAGGATGAAGAGGAGTTACCTCCATTAATACAGAATCCCCAAGCCAATACATCGGTCACTGGTTATGTAGGAAATGTTCCTGTCCTTTCTCCAGTCAGGGCCCCCTGTCTACAAGTGGGGTCTTATTGGCTCCAAACCCCCAATAGGTCCCTGTAAAATCGGCTCCTAGACAGGCCCCAGAGAAGCCAACCTCCGTTCCTCAGCTCAAGATGACTTCCGCACCACTGCTCACGATGGCTTCCGCCTCACTGTTCAAGATGGCTTCCGCACCACTGCTCACGATGGCTTCCGCACCACTGCTCATGATGGCTTCCGGCTCACTGTTCAAGATGGCTTCCGCACCGCAGCTCAAGATGGCTGCCTCCGAGCAGCCCGCCAAGATGGCTCCCTCCCCTCAGCCAAAGAAACCTACTTCCATGCAAGTCCCAGAGACACCATCCGGTTCCTCTTCCTTCCTGCAAACCCTAACTAACACCTTAAAGGAAGGTGGTCCCACCTCCGGTAGCCTCAGGCCCCAGTCCATTAGCTTCAGGCCCCAGTTCTCCAACCTCTGGCCCCAATTGTCCAGCCTCTGGCCCCAGTTCCTGCATCAGTCCCTGTCCCTGCAGCCATCCCTGTCCATGCAGCAGCCCCTGTTCCTGTTGTAGTTCCGTTCCCTGTTCCCATTCTAGTCCCTGCTACAACCCCAGTCTTTGTTACTACCTCAATCCTTGTGGCAGCTCCATGCCCTGCTACAATCCCAGTCCTTGTGGCAACCTCTAACTCTGTGGCAGTTTTATTCCCTGCAACAGCCCCAGTCTGTTCTACCGCCCCTGGGCCTGCTCCATGTCCTGTGCCTGCCTCTGTCCCTGTGCCTACCTCTGTCCCTGTATTAGCCCCGGTATATCTGTGCCAGCCCCAGTCCAAGGGCCAACCCCATTTCCTGTTCCTGTCCCTGTCCCTGTCTCTGTCTCTGTCTCTGTCTCTGTCTCTGTCTCTGTCTCTGTCTCTGTCTCTGTCTCTGTCCTAGGTCCTGTACCTGCCTTGGTTCCAGTGCCTGCCCCGATCCCTGTGCCAGCCTCGTGTCCTGTGCTGTTTTGTTTTATTCTTTGAGGTAGGTCTTGCTTTATTTCCAGTGTTTCCCTTATATATGTATGTATGCCCTTGTCTTTTCCTGCTCCCTGGACACGAGCAATCCCCAACATCCTGATTCCCTATGAACGAATCCCTCAAGCCCAGATTCCAATCACTTCTATTCAGAACACCTGTTACATGTTTGTTACATGTTATGCTTTGTGTGTATATACCTGTCTGTTTTCCTCATTGCACGTTATTGTTTGTACTTGACTTACTCAGCATTCCTGATCTGATCTGCCTTTGTATATTCTGTTTCCATTTTATTTTTATTTCACCTTTATTTACCAGGTTAATCGATGGAGAACAAGTTCTCATTTGCAATCGCGACCTGGCCAAGATAAGGCAAAAGGGTGCAGGCGACATGAAATTATAACACAGAGTATAAACATTCAAGTATACAGGCACACATAAACCATGATGCCCACTATACCATACTTTACAGTTGGGATGAGGTTTAATGTTGGTGTGCTGGTTCTTTTTTTCTCCACACACAGTGTTGTTGGTTCTTTCTACACAATTCAACTTTGCTTTCATCTGTCCACAGGATAGTTTGCCAGTAGTGCTGTGGAACAGCCAGGTGCTCCATTTTTATGAATTTCAGATATGGATTGCATGTTATTAGTTTAAGCAGACTGCGTTGTCTATTGTTGTGACTTAGTTGAAGATCAGATTACATTTTTGAACAATGAATGCAGATTGTTTTTACTTTCATTAAAAAACAAATGGACATCCCTGCCTTCACCGAAGCCTGTGTGCGGCACAAAAAAAAATACCTCCATGTTCCTAAAAAATCCAATGAGTATACATTTTTGAAGCCTAAATTGTTTGATCATAGTAGATGGCTGTGTACGATGAAAAACCCAGGAGGACATTGCTGTGAAATGCCTAAACTCCATGCTTTTATATGCTTTTTAACACTTGTTATCTCAAAGTTGCTAGTCGGGTTTGTCAAATTATTAGGTTCAAAACATTTCTCTGATAAAACTCCACGCTCCCCAACACAGATTCTTTAGAGCAGCGTTCCTCAAACACAGGTTCAAATGGAAGTCTATGCAGACAGCATAGTTAGCAGTAAGCCTCTGAAACAATGACAGCAACTGTCTATTTACCTCAGGGCGGCACTGGGAAACTTTGCTTTAAGAACCCAGCTTGAAGATAAAATACCTTCAAACACAGTTCAACTAGAGGGGGAGCTGGAGAGATGGAGAGATGCCCATCTTTAGGCATTCTGGCTGTGCTGCATATTGTTTGATAGAATCAGCATGGGCCTCAGGGTAACGCTTGCTAGCATTGCACTCAGATACACAGCTCTCCCAAGGGTGATATATGCCTGAATAACACTGACATGATTTATGTGGATCCAACCCATACTATATGAGATATTACGTGTGAGAGAACATGGCGTATGTTGTTGCCCTCAGCTTCTTGTGGGCGGTGTAACTTTATTTCTGGGGTGACAGCCATTGTGGTGTGTGTGGCTGGTTGCTGCAGGTTTCTAGTTCAGTGCCTGCATGGTTCGGTAAATAAGAGGATGAGGCCTATGGGTGTGGTTGGTGTGCAGCATGGGGGAGAATCACAAAGTTTGCCTCCATTGCTACGCTTCACCTGACATGCATTTTCCTCCCCAGCAGTAACCCCGATAACGCAATGCAGACACAGCAAGCATTGACTGACAAATACAAACTCGGACTGTATACATTTCCACAGTTTTCACTGGATTGAAGTAGCCTCAGAAAAGCAAAAGGTTCCACATGCCCGGGTTTAGATACGACTTTACATATCAATGGAAGAAGTCAATTGTCTCGAGTTTGAAAAACAATGGTCTCATTCTTTGATAGGATCAAATGCCTCTTTTGACAATAATCAGATTGGTGTTTTGAATATTGTTGACCATTCAGGCTCGCTGACTGAGTGATAAGGGGGTGGTTGGAGGATAGGTAGTGTAAAGCATAGCTTGAGCATCACTGCAGTGTGGATTGTCTGTCTGTAGCTGTGTGTGGCTGTGTCTGTGTGTGTGTGTGTTTGTGTGCATACGTGTTTGTGAAGCGGAGGTCTTTCAGACAGAACATTTCAAATGTAGCCTTGAATAAAAATGAAAAAGAAAGAAAAGAGTTGGCCATGAGTATTGTAGAATTTGAAACACAGGCGCAATGTCAGCCCTGAACCTAGCGGAATCAACATTACCTAGGACAGCCAATACTCTATATCTTCTCAAACATACTTTTAAAATGTTTTTATTGTTATTTGTATTAGTTTATGAACACATTTGGTTTCATTATATCTCATCTCAGCACATATTCACCTGAACCTAATAAGTATAGATAATGTTTGTTTTATTCCAACATGTTTCAAGGCAGGTTGTTGGCTTTATAATTGTGCATCAAGTTAACAACATATTAATTAATGTGTTCACATTCACTTTTCTCCAATATGCTTCTTTATTAACTCACTGCACACCTGCTGTGTCCAGGAATATGTAGTCATTGGTGTAGAACATGTCACTGGATGACTGAGTGTTAGCTAAACTATCAGTATAGCATTCAAAATTCTAGAGAAATCAGTATTCCTGAGTGTACCAAGGTAGGGGAGATGTGGGTGGGGAGAGAAGCGCTATCACTCCCTTCTGCTAATTAAAACTAACGACTCCAGGTGCTGCACTGAGCCAGAGAGAAGAGGGGCCATGCAGCCATGTTTGTATTGGTGGTTGGCCTTCATTACCATCCTCATCTATTCTCCTTAGGAATCTCCTCACTATCAACTCCACCACGCCCGCCGTACACTTTGCAATCCGGTATACAAACCAAGAAACAGGGTGATCTAAATGCAAATGATATGACGTGGTGCATTATACTGGTGATTCAGCTGTAATATAGATAGGCAGGCAGAAGATGTTTTTTAATGACAGATACTCAGTTGTGCCTGTCCATCAATAAGCCACTGTTTAGGCCCTGTATAGGCATCCTCTGTAGGCTTTTAATATAGCCTCTGTCTGTATGTCTGTTATTACTCTCTGTCTGTAGGTCTGTTAGTAATCTCTGTCTGTATGTCTGTTATTACTCTATGTCTGTATGTCTGTAATTAATCTCTGTAGGTCTGTTGTTAATCTCTGGCTCTAGGTCTGTTGCCACTTTCTGGCTGTAGGTCTGTTGTTAATCTCTGTCTGTAGTCTGTTAATTATATCTGCCTGTATGTCTGTCATTACTCTTTGTCTGTAGGTCTGTTTTTACTCTTTGTCTGTAGGTCTGTTATTACCCTCTCTCTGTAGGTCTGTTGTTAATGTATGTCTATAGGTATGTTATTACTCTTTGTTTGTAGGTCTGTTGCCATGCTCTGGCTGTAGGTTGGTTGCTAATCTCTGGCAGAAGGTCTGTTAATTATATCTGTCTGTATGTCTGTCATTACTCTTTGTCTGTAGGTCTGTTATTACTTTCTGTCTGTAGGTCTGTTGTTAATGTATGTCTGTAGGTCTGTTGTTAATGTATGTCTGTAGGTATGTTATTACTCTTTGTAGGTCTGATAATACCCTCTGTCTGTAGATCTGTTATTAATGTATGTCAGTAGGTATTACTCTTTTTCTGTAGGTCTGTTATTACTCTCTGTCTGTAGGTCTGTTGTTACTCTCTGTCTGTAGGTCTGTTGTTATTCTCGGTCAGTAGGTCTGTTAATACTCTCTGTCTGTAGGTCTGTTGTTACCCTGTCTGTAGGTCTGTTGTTATTCTCGGTCAGTAGGTCTGTTGTTACTCTCTGTCTGTAGGTCTGTTGTTATTCTCGGTCAGTAGGTCTGTTAATACTCTCTGTCTGTAGGTCTGTTAATACTCTCTGTCTGTAGGTCTGTTGTTACTCTCTGTCTGTAGGTCTGTTGTTATTCTCGGTCAGTAGGTCTGTTAATACTCTCTGTCTGTAGGTCTGTTGTTACCCTGTCTGTAGGTCTGTTGTTACCCTGTCTGTAGGTCTGTTGTTACTCTCTGTCTGTAGGTCTGTTGTTACTCTCTGTCTGTAGGTCTGTTGTTACCCTGTCTGTAGGTCTGTTGTTACCCTGTCTGTAGGTCTGTTGTTATTCTCGGTCAGTAGGTCTGTTAATACTCTCTGTCTGTAGGTCTGTTGTTACCCTGTCTGTAGGTCTGTTGTTAACCTAACAGGAGATCATTTTAGATATGAACACATTTGGTCGTCCTAGAGCACATAATCAATTGCGTGAGAAAGAGGAGAGAGTCACAGGGAAAGGGGGTATGGTGGCCGAGCGACAGAAACAAGCTGTTGTCTGTTCCCCTGTTCTAGGACAGATTACTGTCTAGTTCTGTTCGTAGTACATCAGGTGACGTCAGATTCACTCTGACACTGAAGGGAGAGGCAGACACAGCCCAGGGCGCACATGTTTATGGAAGACCTACTCTGCTTCTTCAATCTCCTGCCTGTCGATATTACCCTATTCTCTGGCCTTTACATATACTTGATCGATGGATGGAATGGGGGGCATGCGTGGGAAAAAGAGATGTTGTGTGTGTCTTGAGTGTACATGTTCATTTGAATGTTTGACATGTTGACTCACATTTGAAAGAGTATGGATAAACAAGTGGTCGTTATTCAGATTTATTGAATAGTGGCACTGTTTAACCCCCACAAACTGATGGTGTGTACTGCTCCCTATAGCATGATAACTGTATTACACAGTCTACTGGGCAACAATGACCACCCACGTATGAAGTCAGAGGGTTACCAGGTGCAGTGGACTGATTGTAAAACATTCACAACACTGATAACAAAGACTCTCTGAACAGTGCAGGAATCAATATTTTGTGAGTGTGTTTTTGTGTGCCCACGCGTGAATGTGTGTGTGTTCATGTATTTGATTGTTTGTTTCAATTTCGATGTTGATTCTATTCCCAGACCCCAGGAAAGACAAGCCACATGGCAAATCTGAATGAATTTCTGACTGCCTGAAAAATTAGCCGCAAGGTGCAATGATAAAACATTTAATATTCAGAAAAATAATTATATATTAAAAGATTGTTTTTATTAATATTTAAATAAAAATGCTATTAACAGGCTTTTAACAAATCATTCTCACAGTTACAAAAACAAACAACATAGAATGAAAACACTAAAACACATTAAATAAATATAAGAGGAAAAAGTAAGCTATACAATAGGTCTGAAAACCAATAAAAAAAACATTTATGTACAAGATTCATATTGTGCGCTGACAGGAAATCTGGGAGATTGAGACTTCGAAGGAATCTCAAAGTGGAAATAGTGGATTTAAGTTAATCAGATGGTTTAGTTGCAGGTGTAGTCCTTAATATTTGCAGCAGAAGCCACAGCCTTTGTTGCGGCAGCAGTTGCAGCACCAGTAACAGAGGGAGAGGTGGCTCTGACGCTTGAATCTGAAGTGGAGCTTCATCCAAAGACAACAAAATAAAACAACACAAGTAAGCATTTTCCTCTAAGTGTACAATTCACAACCACACTGTACACCCTGAAGCCCCCTCTAACAGCTCCCAATCAAACGTTAACAGGTAGCACTAGTGGGCTCAACCTATTCCGCAGGGGAAACACAACCACTTAGATTTTAATTTGCTGAAAGTAGTTAGTGTAATTCATTCACTGGGACGAACATACCGGCAGTTCCATGGAGAAGCCGCCGGGAGTTTGATGATCCCCAACTGGACTGTCAGAGATTCCAGCCTCCTCAGTTCGCACCTGCAAAGACATGATGCACAAATTAGTCAAGACCAACCTCTGAAATCAATGAACTCTTGAGTGCAGAGGGAACATTGCGTTCCGCAAATGAGGGGTTGGAGTTAGAAAATGTGACTTACCTCAGAGAAAGGAACAGCTGTGCTTTCAAGGATGCAGATAAATGCTAGGACAACTGCCACAGCAACTGCAAAACTGAAGACCTTCATTCTTGGTTGGTTAGGAAAGTGTAGCGTCTTTCAATGTTCTTTTATAATCAGTTGGAATTATCTTTTATCAGCAAGAAGAGCTAGTTTCAATTTTTTGGGGGGGAAAAGTGAGGCTTTCCAATGTAAAATTTTCAATACAAAAGATGAGTCCAGACAAAGTTGGTTAATTGTCTTTTTGGTGTCAGTGTTTAAAGCGCTTCGCCGTTTTGACAATGATTCTCTAGTGCACTGGTATTTATACACACTTCAGCCACTGTTGTGCAATCCAGATCTCCAGGTCACCAGAGCACATTCCTGTCAGCTGTTACCTAATCACAGTTTTTACATCATTTCAAAACAGATTATTCTTATACTACATTCAATTCAAAATAGATAATGATACTTTTGTATTTGTATACAGTAACCCGTTTGACAAAATATTTTTTTCTTCATTTAAATCCTCAGATATATTGTCACCTTTAGTTGGTCTGCTTTTACCTCAAAATTGCTGGTTTTGCTTGGATCCAATAATTAAGTTACAAACTGTGAACAAGATGACATCTCGGAACACTTCCTGTGTTTATTACCGCATCGCCATAATAAGAATGGCAAAAGATATTTAATGAAGCAAAATTATATACATTTGTAGGCCTACATCCTTAATCCTGTTTGATGTATTTTATGAAGAGTGGATACTTATTCCATTGCTATAATCTATTACTTTAAACAAAATCAGAAATAATTTTTAAATGTGTTTCATAATTCACTTCCCTCTGTAGAAATCTATAGTATGTCATATATCCTTTATTTTATCAAATAAATACTTATATTTGGGGAAATTTGCCAAAAACATGAGATCTGGGTGAACACTTACAGGAAATGAATGGCTGGCTGCATAGCCTTTTGTCTGACCTGGGAAAACCCCCACGAGGCAGTGAGCCATTCCAGTATCCATTCCTCTGTCAGCGGGACATAATTATGTTCCCTCCAATGGAATAATTAGCCTTCCATTTGCAAGGCTTTCATTTGACATACAATGCGAGGAACCAGTCTAACATAATCGCCTTTAAAGAGGTAGAGCTGTTGAAAAGAACGAAGGCACAAATATAGCACTTAATTCAGGTATTTCCAGTGTTATTAGGGATAAATGAAAATTAGGATATTAAATGACATGCATTATGTAATGTTTATTAGTCATATCAGCCTAAAACATGAGCCTATTTTAAGGTCTACATTTGTTCTATCAGAAACTGTACAGACATCCCACATTGTTCTTTTCTTTCATCCAGACCTTTTGAACAATTAGCCACAAGTGACACTGATAGCACATCATCCAACAGACAGAATATAGATGCATCAACAGGCCATTTCTACAGAGGTGCAGCAGTTGGAGAACCGAACGCACTGGTTCCATGTTCTAATCCTGATGCCTGACTCTGAAGATGTTCTTCATCCAAAGAAAAAACAAGGCTGTTGTCCCCCACTTTTGCTGTTTGTGTTGAAATGGATTTCTATCTTCTTCAGTTATACATGTAAACTACAGTTTTGCTTTGAATGAATATGCAACTTTAGAAGAAACAGAAAGTATAGGCTAATCCCTATGCATTTAGATCTTGTTAAGGTACGCATTGTTGTTTTGTAGATTCAAAAGAAACATGTGTTGTTTTTACTAAGTAGGCACATTTCCCAAAAAAATTGAGAAACTCAAGTGAATTACCAAAATACATCAATGCAAGCCCACATGTTACGGGATGTGCTAGATCTCTTTATGTGCCAATCAATGCCGTTTTTAGATCTGCTGAGTGGTACAGAAGTACAATTATAACATAATGAACTACACTGACTTTTTGAAAGAGTAGCCACATTTCCTAAAAAGGTATCGAATATAGCACTAATCAGGATTCAAACCAAACACCTTTTGGATTCAAAGTCTGCCACATAAGTACACAAGTTTTTGGATTAGGATGTGCTTATCAATATCATTATGAAAATGCTACTTTGCAACCCTAAAACACACCTACAGATGTTTGGGCAAAAAAAATGCATTATGGAGCCAGAGAAAGAAGCTGTGACATACATTTGAGCAAATGAAGGAACAGACAGAGCCCGTTCCATTGTCTCCCTCAAATGTCGTTGGTGGAGGACAAAGGTAAGCAATTTCCTCTAAGTCTTCACTTCAGAGCCACACTGTACACCCTGAAGCCCCCTCTAACGGCTCCCAATCAGATGCTAACAGGTAGCACTAGTGGGCTCAACCTATTCCCCGGGGGAAACCCAACTACTTAGATTTTAATTAGCTGAAAGCAATTAGTGTAATTCATTCAATGGGACAAACATACCAGCAGATGCATGGATTGCCGTCGGGAGGTTGATGCTCCACAACTGGACTGGCAGTGTTTGCCTGCTCAGATCGCAAACAGGAAAGACAAGATGCACATATTATTCAAGACCAACTTGTGAAATCAATGAACTGAGTGCAGAAAAAACATCACATTCCACAAATTAGGGGTTGGCATTAGACATGTAGATGTACTATGAAGAAAACAAAAGCTCTCAATGGTGCAAATGTATTCTAGCACAACTGTTACTGCAATCACAACACAAAGACATTCATTCTTGTTGGCAGAAGATGAGTCAAAACAAAGTTGCTTGATTGTCATTTTGCTGTCAGCAATTAGAGGATTCCTCTATTTTGAGGATGAAATTGTGGTGCACCGGTATTTATTCACACCTCAGCCAGTGTTTCGCTATCCTGATACCTCGCTCACTGAATCCCATTTCTGTCAGTTATATTTTACGTTACTTAATGATAATATTAAAAGTGAACTTTCACTTAACCTACTTTGCTGCATTAGTGTGGCCAGGTTCACATCCTGGTCAAGGCATTCTGACAATGCCCAGAGGGACAGTGCTACCTTGGGTTTATGGGTAATCAGGTGAGTGTACCCTGTCACATCATTGTCGAGTAACTGCTTCTGTATAAGTCGGGAAACCTATGAATTCAATTTTGGTAGTGAAGTTGATTAAGGTGTAGCCTCCAGCAAGTGCAACTAACGACTTTCATGCTGAAAGAGCTGTTTGATAAGGATTGGATGGCTTGGTGACGTGCTTGGAGGAAGAATGGGATAGATATTCACTATCCCACAACTGATGAGAAGTTGCCAACAAGATGAGGTCAAAGTAGATTTGGACATGAACAATTGTGAGGGCAGAAAAACAGAGTGTGTAAAATAAAATCCACAAACTCATTTTCCAAGACATCCATTTGATAAACATTATAAAGTGAGGAACAAGTCTAACATAATCACTTTTAAACAGGGTGAGCCATTGAAAATAGCACAGGTGCAAATATAGCACTAAATTCAGGTGATTCCAATAATATTATAAATTAAAGAAAATGTGATATTACATGGCATGCATTATAGAGCCTATTTCAAGGTCTAGAAATGTGATCAGAAACATTACAGAAAGAAAGACATCCCTCATTATGTCTTTATCCAGACACAGCCAGTAAGCTATCTCACTGTGTGTCACGCCCTCTATAGGGCGGGAGAAATATGCAGAAAAGACTGATGCTACAGTGCCTTGCGAAAGTATTCGGCCCCCTTGAACTTTTCGACCTTTTGCCACATTTCAGGCTTCAAACATAAAGATATGAAACTATCATTTTTTGTGAAGAATCAACAACAAGTGGGACACAATCATGAAGTGGAACGAAATTTATTGGATATTTCAACAAATAAAAAACTGAAAAATTGGGCGAGCAAAATTATTCAGCCCCCTTAAGTTAATACTTTGAAGCGCCACCTTTTGCTGCGATTACAGCTTTAAGTCGCTTGGGGTATGTCTCTATCAGTTTTGCACATGAACAGCGATTTTCAGTTCTTTCCACAGATTCTCGATTGGATTCAGGTCTGGACTTTGACTTGGCCATTCTAACACCTGGATATGTGTATTTGTGAACCATTCCATTGTAGATTTTGCTTTATGTTTTGGATCATTGTCTTGTTGGAAGACAAATCTCCGTCCCAGTCTCAGGTCTTTTGCAGACAAGATCATTCTTCCAGAATGGTCCTGTATTTGGCTCCATCCATCGTCCCATCAATTTTAGCCATCTTCCCTGTCCCTGCTAAAGAGAAGCAGGCCCAAACCATGATGCTGCCACCACCATGTTTGACAGGTGATGGTGTGCTCAGGGTGATGAGCTGTGTTGCTTTTACGCCAAACATAACGTTTTGCATTGTTGCCAAAAAGTTCGATTTTGGTTTCATCTGACCAGAGCACCTTCTTCCACATGTTTGGTGTGTCTCCCAGGTGGCTTGTGGCAAACTTTAAACAACATTTTTATGGATATATTTCAGAAATGGCTTTCTTCTTGCCACTCTTCCATAAAGGCCAGATTTGTGCAGTATGCAACTGATTGTTGTCCTATGGACAGACTCGCCCACCTCAGCTCTAGATCTCTGCAGTTCATCCAGAGTGATCATAGGCCTCTTGGCTGCATCTCTGATCAGTCTTCTCCTTGTATGAGCTGAAAGTTTAGAGGGATGGCCGGGTCTTGGTAGATTTGCAGTGGTCTAATACTCCTTCCATTTCAATATTATTGCTTGCACAGTGCTCCTTGGGATGTTTAAAGCTTGGGAAATCTTTCTGTATCCAAATCCGGCTTTAAACATCTCCACAACAGTATCTCGGACCTGTTGATGCTCTGTGCTTTCAACGGACCCCTGAGACTATCACAGAGCAGGTGCATTTATAAGGAGACTTGATTACACACAGGTGGATTCTATTTATCATCATTATTCATTTAGGTCAACATTGGATCATTCAGTGATCCTCACTGAATTTCTGGCGAGAGTTTGCTGAACTGAAAGTAAAGGGGCTGAATAATATTGCTCGACCAATTTGTCAGTTTTTTATTTGTTAAAAAAGTTTGAAATACCCTACAAATTTTGTTCCACTTCATGATTGTGTCCCACTTGTTGCTTCTTCACAAAAAATTACAGTTTCATGTCTTTATGTTTGAAGCCTGAAATGTGGCAAAAGGTCGAAATGTTCAAGGGGGCCCAATACTTTCGCAAGGCACTGTACATCTCAGAGGGTCAGCTTTTCTGAATGTATTTACTACATATTTTACATTTAATCAACCGGCTCGATCAGGTATGTTGGATTTAGGCAATGACAAAGTTACCCCACTGTCCAGGTGGCATCTGTCTAATGGTTACGCAGAAGCTCAAGAATCGCCACGGTTTGGTTCTTGATGACTGGTTCAGTGGTATGATGTATTTTTTGGGAAGTGCCCTACTATAATTTTGGAATAAAATCGCCACTGTGACTGAAGCAAATGTTTAATCTGTAATATGTATGCAAATAAATAATAAAGAAGTATAGAGTCGGTTTGGTGTAGTGGTGATGTAACGTCGCCATGTCATAATGCTGATGGCAGGTGTTATGTAGGGCAGTTGACTAAACAACAGAATTTATTATCCAAAACCAAAGAACTTAATTAACTTAATCCCCAAAAAAGATTTCCATTGCATTTCAGCCCTGTCACAAAAGGACCAGCTGCCGTCATGCCAGTGATTGTCTCATTAACACAGGTGAGAATGTTGACGAGGACAAGGCTGGAGATCACTCTGTCATGCTGATTGAGTTAGAATAACAGACTGGAAGCTTTAAAAGGAGGGTGGTGCTTGAAATCATTGTTCTTCCTCTGTCAACCATGGTTACCTACAATTAAACATCCTGTCATCAATGCTTTGCACAAAAAGGCCTTCACAGGCCAGGATATTACTGCAAGTAAGATTGCACCTAAATCAACCATTTATTGGATCATCAAGAACTTCAAGAGAGGTTGTTGTGAAGAAGGCATCAGGGGGCCCAAGAAAATCCAGCAAGTGGCAGGACCGTCTCCTAAAGTTGCTTTAGCAGTGCGATCGGAGCACCACCGTAACAGAGCTTGCTCAGGAATTGCAGCAGGCAGGTGTGAGTGCATCTGCATGAACAGGGAGGCAAAGACTTTTGGAGGAATGCCAGGTGTCAAGAATGGCAGCAAAGAACCCACTTCACTCCAGGAAAAACATCAGGGACAGACTGATATTTTGCAAAAGGTAATAGGGTTTGGACTCTTGAGGACTGGGGTAAAGTCATTTTCTTTGAAGAATCCCCTTTCCGATTGTTTGGGCCATCTGGAAAACACCTTGTCCGGAGAAGACAAGGTGAGCGCTACCATCAGTCCTGTGTCATGCAATCAGTAAAGCATCCTAATGTACCCAATGTATGGGTTAACTTCTCTGTCCTGGGTGTGGGGTCACTTACAATTTTGCGTAAGAATACGGCCATGAATAAAGAATGGTACCAACACATCCTCCAAGAGCAACCTATCCTAACTATCCAAGAACAGTTTGGTGATGACCAATGTCTTTTCCAGCATGATGGAGCAACTTGCCATAAGGCAAAAGTGATAACTAAGTGGCTTGGAGAACAAAACATTGCCATTTTGGGTCCATTGCCAGAAAACCCCCCGAGACCTTAATCCCATTGAAAACTTGTGGTCGATCCTCAAGAGGCGGGTGGGCAAACAAAAACCCACATATTTTGACTAATTCCAAGCATTGGTCATGCAAGAATGGGCTGCCATCAGTCAGGATGTGGCTCAGAAATTAATTGACAACATGCCATGGCGCATTGCAGAGGTCTTGAAAAAGTTCTGTTTTCATAAATATTCATGGTGGGACTGTTGGATCATGCAAAATTTGTAAATGACATATTTTGCATCCATATATGCATAAATAATTTAGAAGTGTCACAGCTAAATACTAAACCTGATTCCTTTATTGTACATTGTTAATTTTAGCAACTTTACAATAGAACTATTCGATATTTTGAATGTTTAATAGCAAATTATTACACTATGCAAAACTTAAATAATTCTCTAACTAGTTTTGGAGTTCACTGTACCTAGCTGTTGCTAGAATATTTAACTCTGAGCTAAATATTGGGCCTTTATTTTTTTAACCTAATAATGCATAATATTGATATGTTTGCACAGGATCTTCATTAAAAGTCAGTACAACACTGTGTTTCTTTATTCTGAATGTTAATCCATAAATAATATAAAGTGAATCAAAGGAGATTTTTTGTAGAAGTCTTGTAATAATCTGTTATTTTCCATCTTTTAATGACCCACATGTGTTAAAATCTCAAGAATGGGAGTGGTGGGAGTTACAGTACAGCGAGTATCTTGCCTAGCCATGTATTTGTTGACACGTGAAAACAGTTTATACAAGATGTGCACAGTTATCTTTGCAACACTTGCAACATTTCCATGTTGATAGAAAACTCTATTTTTTATTTGGAAAAAACAACATTCTAAGAAATATAGAGACTAGGCTAGTACAATGATTAATTTCATATTGTGGTATATAATGCAAACACAATGGTAGTGTGCAATGCATCTACATAGTTAAATGGCATCCTGAAAGAGTTTGTGATGAGTAGTTGGCTTGTGGTTAATAGCCTAATTAATAATGATTGTATGCTCTCTCATGGGCTTGTTTAATATTATAATGATGATGCTATTACATTTTAATCCATTCAATAATTACATTACCGACTGTGGCCGAGTGAAATAACATGCTGTGGGGACCCCTGCGTCAGCCTGTCTCGTATATTGATAACCCATTCCATGCCTTGTTGACTTTGGGTGACCGTCACATCAGTGTCAACAAATATAACAACGAATGAGTCATCATTGGAGTCCACCGTGCTAGCTTTACTTGTCGAGTAGTGAAAGCAGGGGCGAGATGGGAAATTTCTGTTGTGTCGCCAGACGCCAGTGCTGGGAACCTTCTGGTCAAACAGACCCAGACTCCAGTCGGGTCAACACAGATACACAGCCCGCTAGACAGGCGCCAGTCTACCACTCGCACCTCCTGGGCTAGGGCATTGGCCCCTTGCCCTCCCCTCATTCCTCTAACCACCATACTCCCCTCTCTCTTACAACTCACACGTACTTGATTTGTCCTGGCACTTGAGAACACAAGTTCACAAACATTAAACCAAGAAGAAGAATATTTGCTACTAAAATAGCAATCTCAGATAAAAAAACATTTTTACCTCCCCGATATCCACGTTTTCCAGAAAAGCCACAGAACTTCTCTTGGTTGGCATAGAATAAGGTCACTAGGAATTCAAAACATATCTGTTATTTCAACTTATTCTTTCCAATCAACTAGTTCTGTGGTCTTTTTCAAGCTAGGAGTATTTTACATGTTATTAAGTTATCTTAATAACTCAACAAATAAATATAAATAAGTACATTGTACCAGCATTAGTATGAATGGCTGTTCAAACTGCTCAACCTGCAGGGGCTGATTACACACAACATACAGTGAGCTGTATATTTGTCTGTCAGTGTGATGAGTAAAGGTGGATATAAGTGGTCTTATCAATTAATGTTAATTTCTCTGACTGTTTTGATATCAGTTCATCATTATCAATCATGCCTCATGACACAACAAGCTGTATAATAGAAATAAAGAAATGTACATTTCTTTCTTTTTGAATGAATACATCATTTTGTAAAATTATTAAGACCTAGAAATGTATTACACACAATCCACTAGAAACATTCTTCAACATTCTACTTATTGTAAAGTGATATTTTTAGTCAACAAAAGTGTAATCTCGATTTAATTGATTTGACTACTTGGATCTAAATAGAAAAGTGAGTAGACACAGATCTAAATGTATTCAATTTGATTTTGAGAGTTAAGATTATAATTGTAGAATAATTTGAGGTTATCATACCTTGATATTTTTTGTCAATTCAAATGTAATCTTGCTTTAGTTTATCTTACTTTGTGGATCTCAGTAAAAAGTTACACATATATATATATATACACCTTAGTATATTCAACTGGCTACTCTAAGACAATGGATTGATTCATAGTTATCATATTGTCATTTTCTTCTCAATGGAACTGCAATCAAACTTTTGTTATTTGTTAAGAAAAGTTGACTATATGTTTGTATATTTTGATTTGGTTGTAGTCAACTCAAAATAACATGATTTGTCAAATCAACACATTTCTTACATTTAGTTGACTTGGCTAGATAAAATGTGTTATTTTGACTTAATTGCAACAAAAAAAAAAGGTTTTACAGTGTAGACAAATTAAGGTTAACTGTATTCTAACTCTAGTAGTGTTGATTGGTCAGACAACCTATCCTGCACTTGACTAGAGCAACTCTGTCCAACTAGGCCCTCTTTGTTGGGACATACTCTGCCTCATGAGGAACTGCTGGGCTCAGGCTAATTTCAGTAAGCCACACTAGCAAGCAAAACACAATTTATTTTTCCCCCGCACGTATGCTGTCAATCCTGGAAAATTTCAGTCTCCTTTTAGTAGAGTAATACGGGCTGAGCTAAATGTGCAGAAGACATGAGAGGAAAAACTGAAATAAGCACATAAGAAGGGCAGAGTATCTTCACTTGTACATCCTTCAGTGCCACCCAGCTCCCCTGAGCACCTGACTCCTGCCTCCTACAAGGCTTGCTGCTCAGTCTCTTGTTATAAATATGAAAAGAAGGCTCCTGTAGTGCTTACTGTAGAGAGAAGTGTCTGTGGGGAACCGAGGAACTGGAATCAGTGTGAATCACAAAGTTCTGCTGTGCAATCTTGACACCGAACAAGCCTCAGTCATCCAGAGGTAGGAGACAATAGCGGCTGTTGAAAATGCTATTTCTGTAAGGTACAAGAACATCTCTGCACACAAAAGAATAGAGACAGCCATTCAGGTCCATTTTTCCAACTCTTGAGTCTTAAGGGTTATTCATTGGGTCTACAGTAAGACGAGTGTATTAAGAACTGTGCCATTTGTTGGAGTCAACCATGCACATCATTTACTAGCCAACAACTCTCACTGGGTAGGCATTGTAATTATAAAGACCTCCCGTTCCGATTCACCCCAATGAATTGAGGACAGTTGTGTTGTGTAGTGTTATTCAAGGTCTGTTGGAATAGAAATAGTAAAGGTAGCTAGTGGAAAAACAACTTGAGGTACTCAGGTACAACATAAACTACATCAAAATATTTATGAGAAATGAAAAAATATGAGAAGTATTAGTTTGTAAAAGCATTTGGTTTACTTTAGACTCCAAATCAAATAATTAATTTGAGGTTAAAATTTATAGTTAGGTCTGGGAATATTTGGACACTGACACAATTCTCACCATGGAATTGAAATGAAACAACCTATAGTCTGCACTTCAATTGCACCTACTATCAGCTTTCATTCAATGGATTTAACAAAAATATTGTATGAAACGTTTAGGAATACCATTTTAATACACAGGCCCCTTATTCAAGAGGCTCAAATGTAATTGGACAAATTAACACAATCATAACTAAAATGTTCATGTTTAATAAATTGTCGAAAATCCTTTGCAGGCAATGACTGCTTGTAGTCTGGAACGTATGGACATCACCAAACGCTGGGATTCCTTGTTTGGATTGCTTTTCCAGGCCTTTACTGCAGCTGTATTCAGTTGTTGTTAGTTTGTGGGTCTTTAAGCCTTACGTTTTGTCTTAAGCATGTAAAATGCATTCTTGATCAGGTTGAGATCAGGTGATTGATTCGGCCATTGCAGAAAATACCACTTATTTGCCTTAAAACTCCTGGGTTGCTTTCACATTATGTTTGGGGTCATTGTCCATCTTTAAAGTGAAGCGCCATCCAATCTTCGCTGAATTTGGCTGAATCTGAGCAGACAATATATCCTTATACACTTCAGAATTAATCTGGCTGCTTCTGTCTTCTGTCACTTAGTCTATAAACACTAGTGACTCGTCCCTTTGGAAGCCATGCATGCCCATGCTATCACACTGTCTCCACCTTGTTTTACAAATGATGTGGTGTGCTTCGGATCAGAGAATAGAGGCGGAGTGGAGCGTTTGGAAATCCCGCTCCTCGCTCACTGAGCGGTTGTTGCGTTCCGCTCTCCCACTCCACACATTTTCCAACCGCTCAAACCAGCATATCGCTCATCGGAAAAAAATGACAATCCAAATTCGCTCCAAGAATATAAGTCATAATATTAACAAAACCCATCCATTGTGTGACCATGTATTATGTCGATCAGTTAAATATTGAAACTAAATCAACTTGAATTAATGTTATAAAGTTGTTTAAATTTGAAAACATGAAAGTGTGACCATGTACCCAAAAAAACAAACAGATAGCCTATGTTTTAGGTACAGTATACACATGTTAATAACAAACAGTGCAAGCTTATTTTACTAATTGATATATTTTCTCTATATATTGGGAAGATAAATTTAAATGTTAACAAATGTGATCAAAAAAGTTTATTTTAATTAATAGCTGGTTTCATTACTCGGTCTAACCAGTAGCTACCCACCTCGTTCCTTTCTGTTCGTACACTGTAATGCTTGTGAGATATGTCTTTTCATATTTTACAAAGACTCTTCAGTTGTGGCCACTACATCACCGCAGACCCTCCTGCTCTTGGTATTTTTCATTTCTGTTTCACCTGCATTGAGAGCTCCTTTGACCGCATTTTGTGGGTTCACAACTATGGAAAGCCATTTTTGTCAATATTAAATAAATAAATATGGCTATGAAATAAGTCCTGAAATAAATAAATTACACAATAAATATATAAATATTTAAATATAAATATACAAACGCAGTCCAATAAAATAAATAAATTGTTTTTTATTTCATAATGGTGTTTTTCAAAGGAAACCTTTTATATATTTCAGGGGAATTTTATTTCATAATTCCACATTTATTTTATTTCAAGGCACTCTTATTTCATAATGACACATTTCATAATATCCATTTGTTATATTCAAATGAATGGGGCGGAATGGGGGGAAATCAAAAGCTAATTCAGTCAAACACATCTTAACAGGTCAAGTTACATGTTATTAAAATAGGACCCCTTTGATATCACCTTCGCAATTCTTGCATCCATTGAACTTGCGAGTTTATGGAGAGCTTTTGCTTGAATTTATTTGCAGGATGTCAGAGCTGCTGTTTGGATGCAAACTGCCTCCCACCCTCATAGATCTTTTGCTTGAGGATGCTCCAAAGCTTCTCAATAGGGTTGAGGTCAGGGGAGGTTGGGGGCCACACCATGAGTTCTCCTTTTATGCCCATAGCTTGAAACATGTGGCCTGCTTAATAATGTGGAACATCCTTCTTAAGTAGTTTTCCTTTAATAGGACTCACCTGGGAAACTAATTATCACAAGTGTCTGAGATTGTTTTTAGTGATCCACAGAGCCCGGAGACACAATACCATCCATGAATTTGATTGAGAAACTAAATATTTAATGTTTATGACACTTAATTCCAATTTGCATAATAATTAGCAATGCAGTGTAATTACAATGGTACTATATATTCACTCACAGACACTTCATTAGGTACTGTCACACTGCATTATGGGATGGTGTGGCATTGGACTGAAAGATTGGACTCTTTATATATTTTAGGTTTATTCTGTGTATTATGAGTATTCAGTTATGTTTGTGTTCATTCGTGTTATACCTGTGCAAGGCACTGTAGTTTGAATTTTATGTACTGTCTCTTTAAGTTGTGTGTGTGCACCGCTCCCCTGCTTGGCTAGAGCAATGATAGGTGTTAGCTCAGGTTAGACTGGAACTTGAAGATCTGATTAGTGATTGCCTGCAGCTGTGTGAATTAGTCTTTCTATATAAGCTCTAGCCAAGCAAGGGTGTGGTGCTGGTCATTGTTTATCTGTTACCATGTCACCAGGGAATTCTGACATTCAGGAGCATTTACATTCTACAAGTGAGTTGTGAAAAGAGTGTGGAATAGCTAGATGTATGTTTATTTATGCATTCTATGCCGCTGTAAAAGCATGGTAGATTTATCGTTGTGCCTTCTGCATCTAGTAGTAGAGTTTATGCGTACGCTCTGCATCTGTCCATGTATCTTGAAAGAGCATAGTATATTATATGTTATCATTGTGCACTTGCTATACTGGTTCACCTGAAACTATGCTGTTTGGTAAACTCCTTGGATGCTCACAATATAAACACAAGAAACCATCTACTCCTTGTTTGGTGTCCTTCTCTCTACACCACACCCAAACTGTGACAGGTACACCTCTTCAACTGCTCGTTAACTCAAATCTCTAATCACGTTGCAGCAAGTTATCGAATTTAGGAAACTAGGCGGTGTACAGGCGGGCGGTTCGAGCTGATAGAAAGGCAACAGTAACTACAATAACCACTCATCACAACCAGGGTACGCAGAAGAGCATCTCTGAATGCATAACATGTCGAACCTTGAAACAGAATGGCTACATCAGCAGAAGACAAAACCGGGTGCTAATCCTGTCAGCTAAGGACAAGCAAACTGTATGGTTGGATGAACCATGTGCACGCCCTTCACCATTCTACAGACCTGTGAAGGGAGTTGCAGAGCTGCCGACAAAGGAAGATTAGAGGGAATTGGGAGGGGAGAAAAATGAGGGGGAAACAACTTGGATTGATCCACCACAATTGGACAATAGAATATTGGAAAAAAACATAGCCTGGTATAGATGTGTCTTGTGTTCTGCTGTGCCCTTCAGATGATAGTGTCAAAATTTGGCATAAACAACATGAAAGCACGCATCCATCCTGCCTTTGATAAAAGGTTTAGACTGGTTGTGAGGGTGTAATGGTCTGGGCACACTTTTGGCCCCTTAGTACCAACTAAGCATTGCTTGAAGGCCACAGCCTACCTAAGTATTATTGCTGACCATGTTCAGTGTACCCATTTTCTAATAGCTACTTCTAGCAGGATAACATGGCATGTCAGAAAGCTCACATTTCAAACTTTTTCTTAACATCACAATGAGTTCACTGTACTCAAATGGCCTCCATAGTTACCAGATCTCAATCCAATCAAGCACCTTTGGGATGTGGTGGAACTGGTGATTTGCATCATACCATATGGAAATATAGTATTTGGCCATATGGATATAAAAAAATGTAACATATATTTTATCTACATATTTAAATGTGACACATTAAAAAAAGATATTAACACATATTTAATTTATATAAATGTCATACCCTTATTTATCATCCCATATATTGTATATAACATCAATATCCCACGCATAAAAATAAATCATTGTTTGAATTTGTAGACTATAAGCCAATTGGTAAGTGACATAAGGAAAGAAAACATTTCTTAGTTTTTCTATATTATCTATTTAAATAATCTCATATATAAATCGACAGACATTATACATCACTTATACAGACTAAAAACCATAGGTAAATTCAGAAATGGGGATGTCAAATGTGAAAATAAAAATGTCACATATATAAAAACTGAAAATGTTTGTATACGTTGACCAGAGTTGTACTTTACGTTGACCAGAGTTGTACTTTTTAAAAGTTACTTTTACAATTGTTTACAGTAATCAGATTACTTTTAACAAATGTAAAAGTAACTTCTTACCCAACTCTGATGTTGACATATATGTGGTAATTTTTCCATCATATATGCCCATATAAGACATATACCTTATATACATATATGGCCATATATTAGATTTCGATATGGGATGGAAATGGAGATACAACATTGTCATTTCATCTGAGGAGGCGTCCATGTTGGCTCGATGTCCTCTACGAAATCATACAGTTTGACTTATCAAAAGATGCAACATCCCCAAGGCCCTTTGAATGGGGCGTGATTAAAAACAACGATTAATTGAAAAACTATTTATCTGCTTGAGTACACCCTTCATTCCAACAAACTGTTATGTTCTCAGCTCACCGTTCTCATTCTGTGGCTCCTGTGAGGCAGCATGGGTAGTGAAGTGCAGTGTCTTTGCGAATGATTAATTCGTTTTTATTCATGTTGTTAGCTCTGCATATAAAGTGCTAGGGGTCAAGCAAAGAGGATACTTACAACAAAATAGTATTTATTGAGGCTGACAAGTAAAAAATTGACCCTAGAGATGACACTGAGCATTAAGCTGTAGGTAGGGAGCCTACTAATGTATGACTAGCCTTACGTGAATAATACATTTTAGTGGAATGTCTTATCAGTTTATTGTACAGTGCCTTGCAGCAGTATTTACCCCCCTTGGGTTTGACCTACTATGTGACATTACAGCCTTCAGTTCAATGTTGTTCTAATGGGACTGATATGTGATGGATCAGAATACAATAGTCTAAATTGGTGAAGTGAAATGGGACAAATACATACATAAAACTATTTTTTAGGAAAAAAAAAATGAAAATTGTCATGTTCGTATGTATTCACCCCCTTTGTGATGAAGCCCATGAAAAGCTCTGCTGTAACTAATTACCTTCAGAAGTCACACAATTAGTGAAATGATGTCCACCTGTGTGCAATCTAAGTGTCACATGATCTGTCATTACATATACACACCTTTTTGAAAGGCCCCAGAGGCCTAAAAAATATCAAAATGTTTGATGATCCCCAGGAGCACCATCAAATCTATCATAACCAAATGGAAAGAACATGGCACAACAGCAAACCTTCTGACCACCAAAACTCACAAACTGGGCAAGGAGGGTATTAATCAGAGAGGCAGCACAGAGACCTAGGGTGACCCTGGAGGAGCTGCAGAGATCCACAGCAGAGACTGGAGTATCTGTACATAGGACGACAATAAGCTGTACGCTCCATAGAGTTGGCCTTCATGGCAGAGTGGCCAGAAGAAAGCCATTACTGTCAGCAAAAAAGAAAATGGCACATTTCGATTTTGCAAAAAGGCATGTGGGATACTCCCAAAATGTATAGAGGAAGGCGCTCTGGTCTGATGAGACTAAAATAGAACTTTACGGCCATCAAAGAAAACGCTATGTCTGGCGCATATCACATTACCCAAAGGACACCATCCCCACAGTGAAACATGGTGGTGGCAGCATCATGCTCTGGGGATGTTTCTCAGCAGCTGGGACTGGGAAACGGGTCAGAGTTAACGGAAAGATGGATGGTGCTAAATACAGGGATATTCTTGAGCAAAACCTGTACCACTCTGTGCGTGATTTGAGGCTAGGACAGAGGTTCACTTTACAGCAGGATAATGACCCCAAACATACTGCTAAGGCAACACTTGAGTGATTTAAGGGGAAACATGTGAATGTGTTGGCCCAGTCAAAGCCAAGACATCAATCCAATAGAAAATATTTGGTCAGACTTGAAGATTGTTGTTCACAAGTGCAAACCATCCAACTTGAAGGAGAAGGAGCAGTTTTGCAAGGAGGAATGGGCAAAAGTCCCAGTGGTAAGGTGTGGCAAGCTCATAGAGACTTATCCAAAGTGACTTGGAGCTGTAATAGCCGCAAAAGTTGGATCTACAAAGTAGTGACTTTAGGGGGTGAATAGTTATGCACATTGACTTTTTCTGTTATTGTGTCCTATTTGTTGTTTGTTTCAAAATAAAAAAAGTTGTGGGCATGTTCTGTAAATTAAATTATGCAAATCCTCAGACAATCCATGTTAATTCCAGGTTGTGAGGCAACAAAACACGTAAAATACCATGGATACTTTTGCAAGGCACTGTATATTTGTTCATGTGTTTTATTTGTATACTGTGCCACAAGGAAAACTGTCTCCCTGGGGTTAGTGAATATATTACAGTATCTATATTGTTTGGTTCGTCTGATCAGAACAACTTCCACAGTTAGGAACAGTTGTGCTTGGTGGTCCAGGCCATCACCAACCAATATGCAGGCCCAGACCCAGACCCCCTAACCTGGTCTCAGCTCCAACCTGGTCATCACTAATCTGGTCTCAGCTCCAACCTGGTCATAACTAACCTGGTCTCAGCTCCAACCTGGTCATCACTAATCTGGTCTCAGCTCCAACCTGTTCATAACTAACCAGGTCTCAGCTCCAACCTGGTCATCACTAATCTGGTCTCAGCTCCAACCTGGTCATAACTAACCTGGTCTCAGCTCCAACCTGGTCATCACTAACCTGGTCTCAGCTCCAACCTGGTCATCACTAATCTGGTCTCAGCTCCAACCTGTTCATAACTAACCAGGTCTCAGCTCCAACCTGGTCATCACTAATCTGTTCTCAGCTCCAACCTGGTCATAACTAACCTGGTCTCAGCTTCAACCTGGTCATCACTAACCTGGCGTCAGCTCCAAAATGGTCATCACTAACCTGGCGTCAGCTCCAAAATGGTCATCACTAACCTGGTGTCAGCTTCAACATGATAATCACTAACCTGGTGTCAGTTTCAACCTGATCATCACTTACCTGGTCTCAACTCCAACCTAGTCATCACTAACCAGGTCTCAGTTTCAACCTGATCATCACTAATCTGGTTTTAGCTCCAACCTGGTCATAACTAACCTGGTCTCAGCTCCAACCTGGTCATAACTAACCTGGTCTCAGCTCCAACCTGGTCATCACTAATCTGGTCTCAGCTCCAACCTGGTCATAACTAACCTGGTCTCAGCTCCAACCTGGTCATCACTAATCTGGTCTCAGCTTCAACCTGGTCATAACTAACCTGGTCTCAGCTCCAACCTGGTCATTACTAACCTGGTCTCAGCTCTAAGCTGGTGATTACTAAAATACAGGTCTAGTCTCAGTTCCCCTCCTGAGTGCTGAGTTAGTCTTTAAAGTGACCAACCCCTAAAGGCCTTTATCCGTGTGGATGCATTGTTTACTCACAATGATGCATTTATTTCCTAATGTGGTGCGTTTTCCTTAGTGATGTAGGGTCAGCAATTATTCTGTGTTGTGAAAGAACTAATAAAAATAAATCTCCCCCATGGCAGTTTGATATTAGATGGACATCTTAGTACTCAGCACAACCGACAGACTAACAGTCCCTCCAGGATTGTGATGAGATTTATTTTTTACCTACACCTATCGGCATGATACCAATGCAAAAACCTCATCACATGTTTTACTGACATTGGAATGAATGACAAATGTAACCTTCAACAAAATCTTTATTATTTGTGGTAACAGGTGTTTAGAGGGATACAGATTCTGCCCTGACTGAACTCCCATTACCAAGGGAACGTGGGGTCTGGAATTTGTAGCTTAGACCGCCACACCAGATTCTGTATGTCCTGTATATTCAAAAGGAGCCCAATGTACACTATCACTACCCTGGAAATCCAGAGTTCTCGCGAGAGCACAATTTGAATTTGCTCAGCAAGTTACTCTGGCACCGAGTAATTCTGCTCATTAACTATGCCCTTGTATCCGAGCTGCACCAATCACATCGGTGTATCTGATATAGGCGTGCCAGAGGCTTGTTAAACAGATGACGACACGACAGCTCTGCGACCTCAAAGTCATT
>JACXGM010003846.1:0-40080 GCA_016801145.1 Umbra pygmaea | reverse complement strand
ATAACTCCCTCTGTTTCCTCATGTCTTTATTCATTAGTATGTGGATATAACTCCCTCTGTTTCCTCATGTCTTTGTTCCTTAACACACCATTTATTTTCAGAGCAGCATATAGGTCTCCCAATGTTACCTGTGGGTTTATCTTTCGTTTCCCAGACAATTCTTCTGGCAGTTTATTGAAATCTTTCTTGAACATTTTTTGGGAAAAAGACAATCTGGTTGTTTAAAAGAGCACATGACAATACTTCAACAAAAAATTTGCTGCATGGTCATCTTGCCAGAAAGAAGCATTTACTACGCCAGTGCCACAAATAAGCCAGATTACAATATGCCGACAACACCTTGGCATGCCTCACAGCTTCTGGAACACTGTAATTTGGAGTGATGAGACCAAAATAGAGCTTTATGATCACAATTATAAGCAATATGTTTGGAGAGGGGGCAACAAGGCCTATAGTGAAAAGAATACCCTCCCCTTTGTGAAGCCTGATGGGTGCTTACTGATATTTTGGGGGAGTGTGAGCTCTAAAGACACAGGAACCTTGTGAAAATGAATGGCAATATGAATGCAGCATGTTATCGGACAATACTGACCGACAATTTGCATTCGTCTGCACGAGAGCTGGCCACGGGATGCTCTTGGACATTTCAGCATGACAATGACCCTAACCACAAGACCAAGTTGACCCTCCAGTAGTTACAGCAGAAAAATGTGAAGGTTCTGGAGTGGCCTTAACAGTCTCCTGACCTTACTATCATTGAGTCAGGCTGATCTGAGGAGTTCTCAAACATGCGGTTCATGCAAGACAACCAAAGTCTCTGCATGACCTGGAGGCATTTTGCCAAGAGGAATGGGCAGCTGTACCATTTAATTTTTTTTAATTTAACCTTTATTTAACCAGGTAAGTTGACTAAGAACAAATTCTTATTTACAGCAACGACCTGGGAGCAATTAGGGTAAAGTGTCTTGCCCAAGGACACAACAACATTTTGGCTCAGTCGGGAATCGAACTGGCAAACTTCTGACCACAAGTCTGACTCCCTACCCACTGAGCCATCTGCGCCCCTACCACCTGCAAGACGTTGGGGCCTCATAGACAACTATCACAAATGGCTGCACGGTGTCATTGATGCTAAAGGCAGTGATACACCCTATTTAGAACTGAGGTTATGCAGACTTTTGAACAGCGGTAATTTCTTTGTTCATTTTCTTTGTTGCCATGATTTCTGTTATGACTGTGCAATTCTGTTATGACTTACAGTTGAATATGAATCCTATGACAATTGAAAACAAACTTTCCTCATGTTTTCCCTGAATTATGGTGCATTTATTACCAATTCTCTTAGATTATGCAAAGTTTTGTGCACAACTGTAACTCCCAGGTCTTTGTCAGTCATTGTATGTGCTCCAGTGACAGCATTTTGTGTTTTATGCACCAGTACCTTCTTTGCTATTATTACTTATTATTAAAGACAACTCTGCACATGCTTCCTGCCTCCCATCACTTAGCATTTTGTTACAATTGGCAGTAATATATTTCAGAATGATTTCAGATGACCTTCTTGGAGCAGAAGCCTACAGATGCAATGCAACACTCCCAATGTTTAAATTGGCCATGTCAGAACCCGGACGTCAACATAACTGAAACTTTTTGGGAGTAGTTGGACAGGGAAAAGAACAAAAACAGCCATGGTCAAAAGAAGAGTCCTGGAAAACCCTAGAAGAGGCTTGAAAGAATTCCTTGACAACAGTCTACCAAAGCAAATTGCATTAGTTTCGCATTCTACAGGAAGCCACAGAAAATGCAGACTTATGTATATAACATAGCAATATGTTTTTGATACCTTGTACTGAATGAATGATTTTGTGTTTACTTCAATGTTATATATAATTTGACAGCATTTTAACAATACGCAACTGTGCAACAATATGTTGAAATAAACCTACATAAACATGGTGTTGTTTATATAATTTTGCTTTACACCAGGGATAGTCAACTGTTACCCTACAACGGCTGGAGCCTGCTGGTTTTCTGCTCTACCTTATCATTAATTCTACCCACCTTGAATGCCAAGTCTAAATGAGTACCAGATTAGAGGGTTGGAACGGGCTCCAAAAAATAAAGCTGGAATTAATGTCCTATTTCTGTAATTCAGATACTGCCCACAAGGTGGGATCAAATTCGAGATATAACTTAATAAAATTTTTGTGCAGATAATATTATTTTTTGGAGCCGTATTACTATCACACAAACTAACAAACAAAGCATTGTTTTAAGGCTTACAGTATCCAGTGAAACAATTATTTGGACAGTGAAAACAGTTCAGTTGTTTTGGTTCTTTACTCCAGCACATTGAATTTTAAACGAAACAATGATGAAGATGCATAGTGGGCTAAGTTGCTGCATTGCACGACAGTCTACGTCAGAATTGTTGTTCATATAAATGAGCAAAAAGTGGTAACATTGGCCCAGCCACGGTGATGGCAGACGAGTATGCGTTAACGCACAAAACAGTGTTTAGCGCAAATACTACGAGAACAGGACGAATACTCAACAGGTGGCAAGAACAACTCGTAGTCCCGCTGGTCATCCTTCTGGTCCTGGTAGGAATGAGAGGGAATGTTTTTATTGTCATCGCATAGGCCACTTAGTCGCTGACTGCCCTGTGCTAAAGAGCAAGCCTAAAGCCCCTTTGTCTCCGCCTCACAGTAAGCCTAGAATATGGTGTGCTCAAAAGAACCTGATGTTGGATACAGCCCTTTCATTTTTGAGGGTTGGGTTTCCCTAAGTGAGCGAAAAGCTATCCAACAACCTATAAAAGTTTTTCATGACACAAGGAGCATCACAAATGATAATCGTGTCTGAAGTTCTGCCTTGGTCTCAGGAGTCTTACTGTGGGTCACGTATATTATTACTCTGTAGAAGGTTCAGTTATGGCGCCTGTGTATCAGGTGGAAAAACCTACTCCACCCAGAGCAGAGTACAAACCTAGGGATTGTGAAGTGGAGCTCAGTGGGTTGTTGGATGCCATCACACCTGCTAGGGTGATTGAGTGTCAACAAAACAACAGAAGCTTTCAAAAGTATGTGGCTGCTGTAGATTTACCCATTAAAGACAGCAAAGTTAAATCCACATCTTTCCTAGAGAAAGGACTTTACAAATGCGAAACTATGAATGCAATGTGACACCTCCAGAGTGGAGGCGCTCACCCGGGTTAAGCAATGAGGACAAGTTGAAAGACTACCATGTATACTTTTACGTCCACCTGTCCAAAACCAGTTGGCATGTCTAGAGTGGCCACTGTGGTACTGCGCTCTGGCACATCTCCATAGGACAGCCTGTAAAAAGGGATTGGGTTAAGGGACATTGTGTCATGACAGGACGTTTAATTCTGGCATGTTGACTGATTGTCATGTTACAGTACCTTGTTCTGTGTGCTTTCTGTGTTTTCCCATGGTCTATAGACCTGTACCAGGATGGACCGTTTGAAGTGACGCCCTGTCACAGGTGTGGAAGCAGCATTAGGCTGGGGTTCGTTTAGCTTGATGTTGCTGGTGAAAACAAATCCTTGGGGTTTTGTTTTTTTGGTGGGGGCGTGTTACGCCCCCCAGTCTCAGTATCCATGTTTCTCTGTGCCCTTGTCTGTGTTAGTGTTTTTCTGTGCTGTGTTTCTGTCCTGTTCTGTGTGTTCGTTCTGTTCAGTTTTTATGTCTCCTACAGGTGGTGCAGATCCAGCCATTAACCATTCCACAATCATCACTCATCACTTGCTCCTCCCCCCCATTATCTGGTCCTGCTGAGTCCAATCACCATATCCCATCATGCCTTTCCCTTCAATATAAAATCTGCCATTTGTGTGTTAGTCTCTCTTGTGGGGTCTATGATTCATCTCTGTTGCTTGGTATTTGGGTTGTTAGTGGTTGTGCTTAGAGGATCAGAAAAAGGTATAGAGTATTTCATTGAGTATTGTGTGTTGTATATATATTAAGAATTGCCATTAGAGGGAGAGCTGTGTTTGTGTGCATGAATGGAGTATTTAGGCCTGATAGTGCTTTGTCCATTGTCCATTTATCATTGTTGTTAACCATTCCTTTATGTTTCTATTTGATACAGGGAGTGAGGAGTAGCTTAGAGCCACTCCGGAGTTTACACCACCGGTAGGGGACTCCATTGTATATGCACTCTACTTACACCTGGTCGGACCACCTGATGTAAGTTTGGGTAGAGTGCCTTGACTGTGCCAGTTAAGTTAGCATTTGTGTTTGGGGAGATAGGACAGGTAAGGGGGTGGGGGAAGTTTTGTTGATTTCTTTGATTTGGTACACACCAGTTCTCGGCATCTCATCTGTCCTTACTTGCACCTACGACCCCATGCCTCTTTTGCTGACCGCAGGGTGTTCTTGTGCAGTGGGTTTGACATCCCCTCACCTCATGGGGAGCAGAACATAACAAGTATGATGCTACAAGCTTGGCACACCTATTTTTGGGCAGTTTCTCCCATTCTTCTTTGCAGGACTTCTCAAGTTCCATCAGGTTGGATGGGGCGTGTCGGTGCACAGCCATTTTCAGATCTCTCCAGAGATGTTCAATCGGGTTCAAGTCTGGGCTCTGGCTGAGCCACTAAAGGACATTCACAAAGTTGTCCTGTAGCCACTCCTTTGTTATCTTGCCTGTGCGCATAGGGTCATTGTCCTGTTGGAAGATGAACATTTGCCCCAGTCTTAAGTCCAGAGCACTCTAGAGCAGGTTTTCAGCAAGAATGTCACTGTACATTGCTGCATTCATCTTTCCCTCGATAATGACTAGTCTTCAAAATCCTGCCACTAAAAAACATGGCCACAGCATGATGCTGCCACGACCATGCTTCACTTTTGGGATGGTATAGGCAAGGTGATGAGTGGTGCCTGGTTTCCTCCAGACATGATGCTTGCTATTCAGGCCATATAGTTCAATCTTTGTTTCATCAGACCAGAGAATTTTGTTTCTCATGGTCTGAGAGTCCTTCAATTGCCTTTTGGCAAACTCCAGTCAGGCTCTCATGTATGTGCCATTTACTAAGGAGTGGCTTCTGTCTGGCCATTCTACCATACAGGGATGATTGGTGGAGTGCTGCAGAGATTGTTGTTCTTCTGGAAGGCTCTCCTCTCTCCACAGAGAAACGCTGGAGTGACCGTTGGGTTCTTGGTCACCTCCCTGACTAAGGCACTTCTCCCCCGATCGCTCAGTTTGGCTGGGCGGACAGCTTTAGGAAGAGTCCTGATTGTTCCAAACTTCTTCCATTTATAGATTGTGGAGGCCACTGTGTTTATTAGGACCTTCAATGCTGCAGATATTTTTCTGTAAAAAAAAAATACTTTACGGTATATAGACAGATGTGTGCCTTTCCAAATCAACTAATTTACCACAGGTGTACTCCAATCAGGTTGTGGAAACATCTCAAGGATGATCAGTGGAAACAGGATGCAGCTGAGCTAAATTATAAGTACCATGGCAAAGGCTATGAATACCTATAGTATGTACAGGTCCTTCTCAAGAAATTAGCATATTGTGATAAAGTTCATTATTTTCCATAATGTAATGATAAAAATTAAACTTTCATATTTTAGATTCATTGCACACCAACTGAAATATTTCAGGTCATTTATTGTTTTAATACTGATGGTTTTGGCATACAGCTCATGAAAACCCAAAATTCCTATCTCAAAGAATTAGCATATTTCATCTGACCAATAAGTGTTTGTAATACAAAAAAAAGAAGAAAAAGTCAACCTTCAAATAATTATGTTCAGTTATGCACTCAATACTTGGTCGGGAATCCTTTTGCAAAAATGACTGCTTCAATGCGGCGTGGCATGGACTTCAGGCATTTTGGCATTTCCTTCTCCCCAGTCTTCCTCCAGACTCTGGCACCTTGATTTCCGAATGACATGCAAAATTTGTTGTTGTTTTGTTGTGCTGCTTCTCTGTAGCCCAGGTCAGGCGCTTATGCTGCTGTTTCTGGTTCAAAAGTGGCTTGACCTGGGGAATGCGGCACCTGTAGCACATTTCCTGCACACGCCTGTGCATGGTTGCTCTGGATGTTTGTACTCCAGACTCAGTCCACTGCTTCCGCAGGTCATCCACGGTCTGGAATCGGTCCTTCTCCACAGTCTTCCTCAGGGTCTGGTCACCTCTTGTTGTTGTGCAGCGTTTTTTGCCACACATTTTCCTTCCCACAGACTTCCCACTGAGGTGCCTTGATACAGCACTCTGGGAACAGCCTATTTGTTCAGAAATTTCTTTCTGTGTCTTACCCTCTTGGTTGAGGGTGTCAATGATGGACTTTTGGACAGCAGTCAGGTCGGCAGTCTTACCCATGATTGCGGTTTTGAGTAATGAAACAGGCTGGGAGTTTTTAAAAGCCTCAGGAATGTTTTGCAGGTGTTTAGAGTTAATTAGTTTATTCAGATGATTAGGTTAATAGCTCGTTTAGAGACCCTTTTCATGATATGCTAATTCTTTGAGATAGGAATTTTGGGTTTTCATGAGCTGTATGCCAAAATCATCAGTATTAAAACAATAAATTACATGAAATATTTCAGTTGGTGTGCAATGAATCTAAAATATATGAAAGTATCATTTTTATCATTACATTATGGAAAATAATGAACTTCATCACAATATGCTAATTTCTCGAGAAGGACACTTTTTTACACTTCTTTTGTCAAAGAAGCGCTGTGAATACTTTCTGGATGCACTGTATTTGGTGTGGGTGGAGTAACTGGGTGGAGTGGATGGAGGGCTAGAAGTAACTTTGTGGTGTAGTCGGAGTGGGTGGAGTAGCTGTGTGGTGTGGTTGGAGTGAGTGGAGTAAGTGGTTGGAGTGGGTGGAGTAACTGGGTGGAGTAACTGTGTGGTGTAGTTGGAGTGGTAGGAGTAACTGGGTGGACTGGGCGGATTAACTGGGTGGAGTGTGTGTAGTTACTCGGTAGAGTAGTTAGAGTGGTTGGAGTAGCTGGTTGGAGTAACTGGGTGGGGTGGGCAGAGTGGGTGGAGTAACTGGGTGGGGTGGGCAGAGTGGGTGGAGTAACTGGGTGGTTGGAGTGGGTGTTGTAAGTTGGTGGAGTGGGTGGAGTAACTGGCTGGAGTGGTTGTAGTGGGTGGAGTAACTGGTTGAAGTGAGTGGAGTACTTGGTTAAATTGGGTAGAGTGACTGGGTGGAGTGGTTGGAGAGGGTGAATTAGCTGTGTGGTGTGTTTGGAGTGGGCGGGGTAACTGGGTGGAGTAGGGGTGTCACTGCTAGAGTAGGCAGAGTGGCTGGGGTAACTGTGTGGTGTGGTTGGAGTGGGTGGGTGGAGTAGCTGGGAGGAGTGGGTGGAGCAACTGGCTAGACTGTTTGTAGTGGGTGGAGTAACTGGGTAGAGTGGTCATAGTAACTGGGTGGAGTAACTGGGTGGAGATGCTGGAGTGGGTGGAGTACCTGTGTGTTGTGGGTGGTGTAATTGTCTGTTGTGGTTGGAGTAACTGGGTGGACTGGGCAGATTAACTGGGTGGAGTTGGTGGAGTAACTGGGTAGAGTGGGTGGAGAAACTGGCTGGAGTTGTTGGAATAACTGGGTGGAGTGGGTGGAGTAACTGGGTGTGGTGGGCAGAGTGGCTGGAGTAACTGTGTGGTGTGGTTGGTGTGGGTAGAGTGGCTGGAGTAACTTTGGTGTGGTTGGAGTGAGTGGAGTAACTGGGTGGAGTGGTTGTAGTGGGTGGAGCTACTGGTTGAAGTGAGTGGAGTACTTGGTTTAAGTGGGCAGAGTGACTGGGTTGAGTGGGTCTAGTAACTGGGTAGAGTGGGGGGAGTAACTGGGTGGAAGTTGCCGAGTGGGTGGAGTAAATGTGTGCTTTGGTTGGAGTGGTTGGAGTAACTGGGTGGACTGGGCAGAATAACTGGGTAGAGTAACTGGCTGTATTGCTTGGAGCGGATGGAGTAGCTTGATGGAGTGGGTGCAGTAACTGTGTGGTGTGGTTGGAGTTTCAAGATTTGACAGCTGCTCGTGCTCTAATTCTAAACATTCCATCCATTCATTCCTACTGCCACAAAATCATTAATATTTTGTTAACCATTTAACGAAACCTTCCACACAAGAACAGCAAAGTGACCGGGAATGACATGCACATTTTGATATCTTACATGTCTATGTATTTTAAAAACTGTGCGAAATGTTCTTTAGCATGGAGTAGTAGCCAAATTTTTATATAATAATAATAATAGTAATAATAAGAACTCCAACCACACCACACAGTTACTCAAGTATATATTTATATATTTGTATGAGCGTGTGTTTATATATATAGAGAGATTTTGACAGAGAATGATTATTTTCTATAGGTGCTAACACTACAGAATCATATAAACTTTGTGTTGTTCTCAGAAGACAGGCATAGGCCTACATACAGTAAATAGGGATACTATGCTGAATAAATAAAATAACAGGTTAAATATAAAAAAAATAAGTTGCTCTTTGATATTAAAGGTGCTATTTATAGATTTCTGTGCAGTCACGAAACTACCTTGTTCATGTGGCTAGCTTATAAATGCTCTCTGTTGATATTACCAAAATAAACATCAGAATAAGTGATTGTATGTATGGAATCATTATGCCATATTATATACATACACACACGAACTCATGGCACACATATAAATATATATATCTACAAATCTATCTTTAGATATCTATATATATATATTTATATATACAGTGCCTTGCGAAAGTATTCGGCCCCCTTGAACATTTCGACCTATTGCCACATTTCAGGCTTCAAACATAAAGATATAAAACTGTAATTTTTTGTGAAGAACCAACAACAAGTGGGACACAATCATGAAGTGGAACAAAATTTATTGGATATTTCAAACTTTTTTAACAAATAAAAAACTGACAAATTGGGCGAGCAAAATAATTCGGCCCCTTTACTTTCAGTGCAGCAAACTCACTCCAGAAGTTCAGTGAGGGTCTGTGAATGATCCAATGTTGACCTAAATGACTAATGATGATAAATAGAATCCACCTGTGTGTAATCAAGTCTCCGTATAAATGCACCTGCTCTGTGATAGTCTCAGAGGTTCGTTGAAAACACAGAGAGCATCATGAAGAACAAGGAACACACCAGGCAGGTCCGAGATACTATTGTGGAGAATTTTAAAGCCGGATTTGGATACAGAAAGATTTACCAAGCTTTAAAGTTTGATGGGAAAATTGATGGGAAGATGGATGGAGCCAAATACAGGACCATTCTGGAAGAAAACCTGATGGAGTCTTCAAAAGACCTGAGACTGGGACGAAGATTTGTCTTCCAACAAGACAATGATCAAAAACATAAAGCAAAATCTACAATGGAATTGTTCACAAATAAACATATCCAGGTGTTGGAATGGCCAAGTCAAAGTCCAGAACTGAATCCAATCGAGAATCTGTGGAAAGAACTGAAAACTGCTGTTCACAAACACTCTCCATCCAACCTCACTGAGCTCAAGCTGTTTTGCAAGGAGGAATGGGCAAAAATTTCCATCTCTCGATTTGCAAAACTGATAGAGACATACCCCAAGCGACTTACAGCTGTAATCGCAGCAAAAGGTGGTGCTACAAAGTATTAACTTAAGGGGGCGAATAATTTTTTTATTTGTTAAAAAAGTTTTAAATGTTCACTTTTGTTCCACTTCATGATTGTGTCCCACTTGTTGTTGCTTCTTCACAAAAAATTACAGTTTTCTATCTTTATGTTTGAAGCCTGAAATGTGGCAAAAGGTCGAAATGTTCAAATACTTTCGCAAGGCACTGTGTGTGTATGTGTATATATATATATATATAGATAGATAGATATAGATATATACACACACACACACACACATATATATATATATATAACCACATACTTCTCTTGTTATTTAAATATCATGAAATAAATGTCTTAAGGCTTCTGTAAGTTGCTCACTGAAAGAGACAATACTTTTGTCACACTAACTTCTCTGTCCATATGCTATTTCCAGTCTGCTTAGCGCATGAACATAGGCTACCGTACATTGAAAACCTACTCTAATTCACTTCAGTTATCATTGGTTGTCTCCATAATGAAGTGTTTCACCCAAATAATCAGTGACGATAACAAGGACAAAAAGAAATGTTCCATCATCTGGAAAACACACACTTGGGGAACCTACGTTGCACTTTCAATACTAGGGTAATGAGTTTTTGACCTTCTGCTGCATTAGATTGGAAATACCAAGTAGAGCAGGAGGTACATACAGTGCATCCGGAAAGTATTCACAGCGCTTCATGTTTTCCTCATTTTATATTATGTTACACCCTTATTCCGAAATGTATTAAATTCATTATTTCCCTCGAAATTATTCACACAATATCCCATAATGACAATGTGAGAAGAAATGTTTGAAATATCATCAATTTTATTAAAAGTAATAAACGCTAAAAGCACATGTACATATGTATTCACAGTCCCTGATCAATAATTTGTTGAAGCACCTTTGACAGCAATTACACTTTTTCTGCCAGGTATGAAAACTTATGAGCACAACGGTAGAGGACATTTAACAATCCGTCAAATGAAAAAGTGATGGAGAAACGTAAGCAATCAATGCTGTTGGTGAGAAAACCCACCTTCATATCTGGTGGATCAGACAACATCACTTTCCTCCCAGCCAGGCCCAGCTCAGTCATTCTTCTGGTTTGTCCTCGCACCATAGCTGTTATAGTGCCAACAGTGAGTGCATGGTTTACACATCTATTCAGTTTTGTCAACCAGAGCTGCAAGCCTAATTCAGACAGCATTGTCCTAATTCAGACAGCGTTGTCCCTCAGACACAAGTGTCCAGCAGTGTGTTAATCTGAGTTGGAAGAAAATATTGAATTTTTCTAAATCAGATTAAATATGACATACAATACAGCTGTGTACCCAATGACAAATTTAATGTGTAGCCAGTATTTTAATGTTTGGGTTACTTGTATTTCTTAAAGACTAGAAATAATGACATTTTAAGAGAGTATGTCAGCATAAAACTAATTTTATTCTTTGGGAAAATTACATCTGAGAGTAATCAGTCTGAGAATTTTACACAGAATTACAAAACCAAATGCAGCAAAATAACAGCAAAGAACAGCAAGTATGGACAAAATAGTTATTGCAAGAGCAGCACCGGTTTTATTTTTTTTATATCAAAAAGAAATTTAAAATACAATTCATTTTCTATTTTTTATTACAAATTATAGAAACAGAGGTGATAAACCAGATGTTGAAAATAATTGCTTTCAATTCAACTTGTAGTCCTTCCTCTCTACTCAGTATAGAATAAGTCTGTTTCCTTATCTGCATCTGGAAAAATGGATGCTAGTTGCTCATGAACAGGTGCTTTAATTGGAGGATCTGGAAAATGATTTTACAATGAAGACAAAGCAAACAAAAAGTAAAAGATATCTTTAAAGAGTGGACAGATCTGGTGAACAAATGCAGTCTGATCTTGGGCATTGACATTTCATCATAACACAATTCTTGTCACATCAATTTTGTAGCATCTAGTTCAATTCTAGCAACATTTTTTAAATTTTCAGAAATGTTAGCATTTAGAACATTTACATATCTAGAAATTTAAATTTCTTCATCAGTATAATGCATTAAACTGAACTTCTAAACTTTATGCCACACAAAACCTGGATCGTGATGTCCATTTTCTTTGACATATTTTCTTTATGGGTCCTTCCAAACATGAATATTAGAACAAAAGCCTGTTATCTTTTTAGATACAAATCTTTAGACTCCAATGACTCATGGCTGCAATTGTCACTTTTCAGATTCTGACAACAGCTACGGTCTTCACGGATGAATGGCTGCATACGCATTGGTGATCATGCTGTCAACATGCTGTCCACTACCTCGGCCACATATTCGCAGTTTACCCAAGGCGACTTTGCGATAAGGCCCGTCCTGCTTATTTAGCTTTCCCGAAAGGCGAGGTTAAGGAGTTAACCCTGGGCATTCAGCGTGGCCGCCGCGGTTTGGTAGTTCGGGACATACCAGCGCTTTGGGTGGAGATGTGTGCCAGGCTAGGGAGGTTGTTTGCCAGCTTGGAAAGTCCCCCGTTGGTTAGTAGCTGGTGGATGGCAGTTGTCTTGGTCAGAGCTCCAGTGGAGACCACAGGCACTGCTCGGAGAAAAGTGCTGCTACCAGGAGCTATGGAGTTAAGAACCTGACACTTGGGCTTCCCACCATGGGCCTGTGGGGAGACGAAATTACAGCCAGTCAGAGACACCCACAGACATGGATACTGCGATCAGGTTTAAAGACAGCATGTACCTGAATGCTAACCACGCTAGACGTTGTGCTGGGCAGGCTAGTTGATTTGGTCACGATCTCCTGTAGACTGAAACTTAGACCTTGGAGGAGGCTGCTGGCGGAAGGCGCTGCGCACAAACACAGCAAGAATGAAACCACACAGTTTACATTCAGTCAACACAGGAGGCTTAACAGCACAGCTGCTGGTGATGAGCACTGAAAAACAGCACTGTTTATTTAAACAAGCGGCTCCTGGTAGTAAAGTCCAATGATCGAGCTTCCAAAAACATTGCAGCATTCGGGCGAAAAGTAGTCATTACCATTATTTTGCCAACATCGATTCTTGTGAAATCCTCAAAATCATGACAAAACAACTCTTCGCTTTAGTCCCACCCTGTTTTCCCTACTACATGGAGTCTGTCTGTCTGTCTGTCCGTTACAACTATCAAGCATGTGAAAATCTACTGTACAACACATGTAGTTGTAGCTAAGTGTTTAGGCTTCAGTGCTGCGTCGGCACGGTGGTACAGGCAGGTAGGAGATACCTTGGGCAGTAGCAGGTGCCTGTGCCTGGACGGGTGTGAAGGAACCTGACACCATGCAACTCTGCACGTTGTGGAAAGAGCAGGACCCCAAGCTCAGGGCACTAGACATCCCTGTCACACTACCAGACCTGCAGCAACACACATAACCAGTCTACTCAAAGTGGCTCTGAAAACAGAGCTGTGTGAGCTAACCACACCCTGTGCTACTCAACTCATTCCAGAGTCCAGAATGCATCAATCTGTTTGCAGCGCGCACACACTGCTGCCCGACAGGAAATAGTCTGGAGAGTTCGCGGTTGAGGTGCGAGGCTTACCGCTGTGCTGTGAGGAGTCCGGAAAGTTCCTTGGCTCCTGACACGGTGGCTCCTGCAGTCACAGGCTTCCCAGAATGCCCCACTGCATCAGGAAACAGACCGTGACAGTAAGACGAATGTGCGCAGACAACACCGAAGTATATAACTGAGAATTTTTTATTATACATTTTGAAATGGTGGAAATTAATATTAGCCATATTCAGATAAGGCCCGGACATACTTTATCAATTTGGCAACGATTTGTCATTAATCATTTTTTTTACACAAGCAGACATTTCTGCACCTTCCTGCGCTGCAGAGCTGACAGCGCCCCCTGCTGTCTCGCCATGCTGGATGGTCACCTTGATCTTGGCTCTCTTGGAGGGTCTAGTAGGAGTCGGGCTGGGGGTCTGCCTCCTCTTCAGATGGGCCCTCAGGTCATCTCTCTCCATGCCCTCTGTTTGCCCACTGGATACAGGCACTAAAACAGACACACATCACATTAGTCACTGGGATATAAGGCCATTTCAACTGTGATCACTAATTCACTGTGTTGACACCTTATCTACAATAACAGTAAATGCCCTGTGTGATTTACTACTGGTTCCCACTCCCCCTAGTCAGTCAGGTGACAGATACATTCTGGTAAACCAGGAATGACAGTGGTTGACTCTATAGTCCCAGATGCATGGAGAAGGACCGCCTCAGCTTTGTGTGAATTAAAGGATTTCTAAACGGCTAAACAGAACATGAAATTGCAGTGAATTAATCATGTAGTCCAGTGATCTCCTAACCTGTTCCAGGAGAGGTACCATACTGAAAATTTCTTTCCAACCTCCATTTTGTCTTGCCTCGTTCAGCTCGTCAGCCCAATATCGTATATTTGTAGTGTGCAAGTAAGGGGGTGTTACTGCATATGGGGGTTCAGTTTGTAGAAGTGATGTTTGCGTTTTTGTGAATTTCACAATCTATCCGTGTTATAGAAGCTACCTTAATTAAATATGGCGTAATATTAGGCAATATTTATGCAAATGTAGGCCTCTGGGTTCTATAAATGTGAATATAGGCACTGGTGGGCTAAAATGGGTCCTTGCTCGGGACATATTTCTCTCAAGTGTCTACGTTTGTATTTTCTCTCTTGTTCTACTGAGTCTAGAGGTTGGACCCACCCTGCAAACTCATTAGATGTCACCATATAGCACTGATTTGATTGACAGCTCTGTCAATGGTACTTCCTATACAATAGCAAACCATATGTCACATGTCTGACGCTCGATAACGGAATGCCTACAATAGCTGTGGGAAACACCTAGGGTTTCTTCGGTAACTTCGGTAAGATAATTCTACTTAGATTGTCTATATAGTATAAACAATATACTACACATCCGGATTAAAATGGGGGGCCTATAATATTGTTTTGCAATTACAAACGTCGCAGACTGTAGCTTTAACACATTAACTGTAACCAAATAAAAAAATACTATGGTTAAGTTCAGGGTGATTTTCTGTTGCCATGGACCAATAGCGAGTGTCCATGGGCATAACGTGATATACAGAAACCTCCATAATGCCCCATTACTGGCATTCTGCAAATATACCCTTCTCTGTAATCTAGTAAATTATTGGAATGGGGTGTGCTATTAGGGTTGGAATGAAAGCATAGCAGCCAGAAGGACTCTAAGTGTATGATGGAACTCCCTGATGTAGCTATATACACTGCTCAAAGAAATTAAAGGAACACTCAAATCACACATCGGGTCTCTATGAACAAGATCAAAATATTTACTGTACATTGTGTAATTCGTTGAGAACAAAATCTCGTAACAACGGTCAATGGAAACCAAAACCACCAACTAATTAAGGGCTGGATTCAAACTCACATGTAAAATCAAAGTAAACAATTGAAACCACAGGTTGTTCCAACTTGCGTGTATTTCATCACGGCAACTCATAATGTGACTCAATTGTGTGTATGGCCCCCACGTGCCTGTATGTACTAACAACAATGTCTGGGCATGCTCCTAATGAGACAGCAGATGATCAGGGCATCAGTGAGCTCCTGGACTGTCTGTGGCGCTACTTGGCAGCGTCGGATGCACCAATATGTCCCAGAGGTTCTCAATTTGATTCAGGTCTGGGAAAGATGAGGGCCAGTAAATAGCATCAATGCCTTTGTCATCCAGTAACTGTCTACAAACTCTGAACACCTGACAATGGGTTTGCGGATTTAACGGATTTGACCCACCGCCATACCGGTCATGCTGGATGATGTTGCAGGCAGCATAGCATCCACCACGGCGTCTCCAGACTCATTCACGTCTGTCAAATGTGCTCAGTGTGAACCTGCTCTCATCTGTGAAGAGAACGGAGCACCAATGGCGGAACATCCAATTCTGGTGTTCTCTGGCGAATACCAATCAAGCTGCATGGTGCTGGACTGTGAGCACATTGTGTTTCTCCTGTTCCTCCTCACACAAAGGAGCAGATACCAGTCCTGCTGCTGGGTTGATGCCCTTCGACGGCCCTTTCCGGATCTCCTCGTGTAACAACCTGTCTCCTCCATGCTCGAGACTGTACCGGGAGACACAGCAAAACCCTTGTGACAGCACGTATGGATGTGGCATCCTGGAGGAGCAGGACTACCTGTGCAACCTGAATGGTACTGCCTCATGCTACCAGTAGTGACAAGGACACGAGCAAAACTAGAGAAAAATCAGGTCAGGGAGGATAAAGAGAGAGCAATTGTCTGTGGCCACCACCTGTAAAACAGTTTCCTTTTTGGGGGTTGTCTTGGTGTTGCCTCTCCTTTGCACCTGTTGTCACTTTCATTTGGACCAAAACAGGTGACAGTGGCCCTCATTTATCAAACGTGCGTAGTGCGTACGACCTAAAACAGGCGTAGGATGGGCGTACACTGATTCCTACGCAAAGCAGGGCATTAATCAATTTGAACATGAGCGTAGGCTGCGATACAAGATCACATCTGGTCTGACCTCGTGTACACAAGTTGTCCAGTGTGACTAGCGGTGTTTATGGTATAACCACCTGGTTCAGTGAATTGTTGTACCTGCGATCATTGATAAATGTATGTGCATCGCAGCTACCCTAGATTGCAAGTTACATTTTAGAATTATTATTAATTGTATACAGTACATTGCTATAAGGTGGTTAATTTTTCCCTTTCACTACCAGATGGCCATTAGGGGTCTTAATTAGGCATACAACAATTTCTGTCAAAAATTAAGAAATATATATATAAGGTTAATCAATTTGTAATGTGATTGGTGAAATGTTTATTCAGCCACCTATTTAAACAAGCGCTTTGGCAGTCCTGAAGTCCAAGCGATGGAGGATCTGGCTCTGTTAGAGGACCTTAATGCACGCTCTCTACATTGGGGTTTTTGGCCACCGGGACCTTTCAGCGGTAGATCGGGGACAGGTCTGGTATACCACAGCCAACAATTAGTCGCAGTATGCCAGCAGTTTGTGGCTATCAAGTCCCTTTCGGCTTGTTATATTCAATTTCCATATGATGATACTGTGATTAAGACAATTTTATGAGCTTGCTGGGTTTCCAAATGTGATTTGGGCAATTGATTGTACACTTGTGCATATGTAGCCACCATCCATGAATGATTACGCATTTATCAATCGCAAAAACTTTCATTCAATCAACATTCAGATGATATGTGATCCCTGGATGCTTGTTCTGAATATGGTAGCCCGGTGGCCTGGGGGGACGCGCAACTCTAATTTTCCAAAACTGCAGTGTTGGGTCAAGGCTACAGGAGGGCACACTGCATGGCTAGATTAATTTCCTTGGTGAGTTACGCCCTTGTACAATTATAATAGTTCTACATAGTTCTATGGTGAAACATTTTCATGTGATACCTCTAGTTGACTGAGTACCTTATAACACCGCTTGCAAATCCCCAAACAAGCAGGAGCGCAGGTTCAACAGTGCACACACGCACACGAACCACAATGGAGTGATGTATAGTTTTGCTCAAGGGCAGGTGGCTCTGTCTTGGGTCGGCGGGGGGGAGGGGACTCTGCTATACACCCCAGAGCAGGCCTGCAACATAATTATGGCATGCAGGGTTCTCCACAATACTGCGCTGGAAAACGGGGTGTCATTCAGTGAAGATCCGGGGCCGCAACAGCCACCATTGGGGGCTCTACGAAGGAGACAGGATCTAATTCTGTGCTTCTAATATAGTAAGTGGCATCTTTGGGTAAGAAACCTACTTAAAAAAATACATGGTGGAATGTTTAGTGAAAATAATTAATTTATTTGAAATGCACTTCAGGTTCTCGTTTATTGCTTTCAAAGACTGTAGCAGTAACCTCAGTCCACACCACATTTTTCCTTGATCCATTGATGCCTGATTTTAAGCATTCAAATAAAACCAAACGGTTGGCATCCACCTGAGACCTGAATGTCTCTATTTCTATCTCAGAGAAATTCCTTTTCTTTGCCGGATGTCCCTTATCCATGTCGTAAATTCTAACGGCGAGGCCTCTAACACATGCATATATGTCGATGTGAAATTTAAATTACAATTGTTTTCAACCGTCTGATTTTTCAACACTCGTTCATTCATGCGCTGGAATTGGAGTGATACGAATGTTTTGTAAATCAGAGGTGAGCCCCGTCGCAAGATGATTTCTCTACTCAGATCTACACTGGTTTCTACGCACATTTGATAAATGAGGGTCAATGATTCACAAATTGTCTATGCTTCCTAACTGGACAGATTGATTTAATTGGTGTTATAATGTGATGATTGCGTGTTCCCTTAAACATTTTTGAGCAGTGTAGGTTATTCAATGGCCCTTTCTAGTAAGTTTAAAGTAAAAAAACAATTGTTACTTATAAATAGAAGAGGTCAGTTTAGAGGTTTACCACTAATGGAAAATCTTATTATACAAAAATTACACTATTGTACCTAATGGGACCTTTCCTAGCACATACATTTTTGTCTATATAGCCCAGGTCTATCCGCAACTCATTGGACAGATCTTTGGGATGGCATAGGGCACACACATGGTTCATCCATCGATGTCGCCCAGTCGCCAATTATTTTCACACTGGGAATCCAACACGGAAGCCTTTAGTCGAATCATGCACGAGATGATTACGTTCACCAACTATACTTCTGCGATTGAACCCACAGTAGCCCAATCTGGACTCAAAGAGTCGCTGGAGAGCGACGTGGCAGGATAGATAATCTGAATTATCTAACCCAAATCCTGGGCAGCAATATGTCAATTTGCACTGCCTCGTGCAGAAGGCCCGGGGAAAGTTAGAACCTGTAACTATGACGTAAGGCCCGGGGAAAGCTCGAACCTGTAACTATGACGTATACTGTCGTGCAGTGCAGCAACTTAGCCCACAACGCCACACGGACCCGCCCAACTCTCTTTTGTCAGTAAGATGGAAATGGCAGACAGATAAAAGAAAGTAAAGAGGAGCAGAGATAGATACTTACCAAAAACACAGGAGGAAGTGCCAGGAGGAAGAGTTTTCCTCACAAGCATGTTTTGTTTCATTAAAGCAGCAAACTGAGCTGGAATTAATTGAAATTAAAGGTGGAAGGAAAGTAGTAGAAAAAGAGAAGAAAAGGGATGAAAATATTTCAGTCACGTTCCATCACGCCATTCCCAAGTTGTGACTGCCTTAAGAAGTACAACGACTTTAACCATTCAGTTTGATTTTAATGGTAGGCATGTGGCAAATTGTAATATAACTGCCAAAAATCTAATAGGTGCAAATAATAAACAATACATTTGTGTAATAAAATGCAGAAAATCGAATACATAGCAGATGCTATAACATATATTATGAACATAAAATTGGTTTTGCACATCATTATTACATGCGTTGACGCTTAGATTATACAGTTGCAAAAAACAACTTTGTAAAAGCTTAAAACAGTGGTTTTAACTCTCTCCTGGGGACCTCCAAACATCACAGAGTTTTGTTTTTGTCTTCAACTCCCTCACCTGGAACACGCAGCCAAGGGAATTATAATGAATAGTCAAGTTGATTCATGTGCGTCAGCTCTGGGATACAGCTAATACATGGAATGGCTGGGGGTCCCCAGGAGAGGTTTTGGAATGTACTAAATAACACAGGCCTTTTCTGGCACCATTGTACAGTAGATTGTTCATTCTGCCATGCCATAGACAGCCAACGATTTGGTGATGAAAATGACTAGAGCAGGTTGATTTATATTTATAATAAATTACCAATATTATTTTTCACAACACTTGTTTCAACTGTTTAAAGTTTGTGCATAGCAGAACGCAATGTCTTTCATGTAGAATTTTGAGAAGTGACCAGTTTACAAAATACTGTAAAAATGGTACCCCTTGATATTTTAAACATCTTGAAAAGACCATTTATATGGGATAATGAGATCCTACTGAATGCAGTGCTTTGTCACAGACAAAAACCAGGCCTAAAATGCATCAATGAAAGATATTACTGTTTTTCCTTTTCTCAGATCAAATATAGACTTCTTACTCAGACACAGGTGAAGTTTATAAACCTTCATGAAATACATGCATACCTGAAAAAATTGCTTTTAAAATGGCGTGATTTAACACAGAACAGACAAAAACTTGTACTTTCAAATGTGTTAATTGAACACACTAACCCAACAGCCTTTACCAGAACAAAGCAATATGCTCTGTATAAGTATTGGTATTAAAAACTGCTTGAGGGATATGAAAATATGGTTCAAAGATTAATGAGGCTACAGACTGTCACATTTCATTTCTGTTTCAAAACATTTTAGCACTCGCCAAGTTTCATCTAGACATTTTGTGTGTAACTAAATATTAGGACAATTCAAATGAAAGCAAATGTAAAAAACAAAAGCTAGTATTTAATAGGTTTTTTTTAAGGTTAACTTTTTACAGGGAGCCCTAAATGGCCAGTTGTGTACCAGGCTAACCCCCAGGCTAATGACAAATTTGTGTCACAATTCAGCTAACCTAGAACAAGATGAGGTTGTATATATTAAAGCTGCCCTGTCCTATAAAAATGCATACATTTTGAGTTTGCTATTCAATAGAACCATTAGCTGATGTGAACCATTCCTTTAGCAAAAGAGATCTCAGGAGACCCAATATTATTTCAGAGGGTTTATCAGTGTTACGAAAGTGTTTCTAAAAGCCTTGATGTTCATCAGTCTATTGTAAGATGATTTTCTCCAAATGGAGAAAGTACTGCAGACAAATTAAAGGCCATCTGTCCACCAACTGAAGCTCAACAGAAGCTGCGTGATGAAACAGGACAATGACACAATGCAAAGAAGCAAATCAACAAAAAAGTGGCTTCAACAGTGGCTGAAGTCCTGAGCTCAACCCTATTAAGATGCTGTGGCAGGACATCAGGAGTGCAATTCACACCAGCTACCCAAAGAATATTACAAAACGGTTTTAGCTCAGTAATAAGGAATTGTCTAAAATTCCTCCTAACCTTGTGTAGGTCTGATCTGCAACTACAGGAAACATTTGGATGAGCTTATTGCTGCCAAATTAGAATCAACCTGTTATTAAATCCAAGGGTTCACATATTTTTACCACACTGCACAATAAAGACATACAAACATAATTGTTTGTGTGTTATTAGTTTAAGCAGACTGCATTTGTCTATTGTTTTAACTTGGATGCAGAATTCTGAAGTCTTCACGGAAGCCTTTAGTCAAATCATGCACGGGATGACTATGTTCACCAACTATAATTCTGCGACTGAACTTACACGCACCCGATCTGCAAACAAGGAGTCACTGAAGAGAGACCTGAAATGGTAGATATCTGATTTCTCTCCCAAATCCCAGGCAGGGCCATGTCAACTTGCGCTGCCTCATGCAGGAGGTTACGGGCAAAGTCAGGCACTATCATGACGTATCTTGTCTTGAAAGGCAGCAACGTATCCCACTACACCACCAGAGTTGGCTAACAAGTTACTTTTACACTTGTTAAAAGTAATCTGATTACTGTAATTGTATTTTTTATTTTTTTAGGCTATCCTGTTTGAGGATAACTATTGGTTTGAACATTGTATTCCAAACTCTTTCTGTCTTCTGCACAAGGTGGTGGCGGACACATTGATGACTAATTCCTGTTCCCAATCTGTCAAACAGCCTTTTAGGATTCTTTCTCCATAATGTTGATCATTCTTTGGACTTCCACATTCTCTCGCAAACCTCCACTTTTTTTGATAGGATAGAGATGAGAAAGATTTTACAAAAAAAGCAGACTGTCAGCATCAGACCCCTCCAGACCGGTCACCCTCCCCACTAATGTATATAGCTCCTCTTATAGCCACAATTACATCAAACATATGCTTTCCAACAAATTCTGGGGCCTTCAGAAAACAGGTTTATTTATTTTGAGATTATATCACACTAATTGGCACAAATGTAGACACTATTCACCGAATTATGTGAGTTCTGAGGGCAATTTGTTGCACCAGAATTTATATTGGGGTTTTATAGCAAGGGGGGTGAATATTTATGTAACCAACAAATGTCTGTTTTTTATTATTTTATTTAACATTTGTGTCACAATAACAAAGCGTTCGGTATGTTGTGAAAAACAATTCTGTCATTCAAGTTTGTCACACTACAAAATTGTCCAAGAAGAGAAATGTCCAAGGGGGGTTAATACTTATGCAATGTATTTTCAAGTATTTGTGACCATTAAAAAGGTCATAATAAGTGCAATCACATGGCAACTTATCACCAGAGGGGAAAAAACTAACAAAGTTTTTTGTCAAAATGAACTTTCTATACGGAAGGGCATATTGAATAGGTAAACTATAATTCTAGCCAAATATGCCCTGTGCATATTGAATAGGTAAACTATAATTCTAGCCAAATATGCCCTGTGCATATTGAATAGGTAAACTATAATTCTAGCCAAATATGCCCTGTGCATATTGAATAGGTAAACTATAATTCTAGCCAAATATGCCCTGTGCATATTGAAAATCATTTTTGTTTATGATTTTAGTAAAACTGCTTGAAGCCACAAGACAAAACCCCTGAATATTCAGACTGGTTGGTCTGTGTCTCACTACAGCCCTGGATTACACCACCAATTCTGAAAAAGTTGGAACAATATGGAAAATGAAAAGAAATATATAATAATCAAATAGTACCACTGTGTTACATTACCTTTTCTTTTAATAACACGCAGTATTTTTCCCCTATTCGTCCATTATGCATGTCCTTAGCTGCGCAACTGTATGGGTCCTTCGTCACCTTATTTTGCGCTTCATAATGCGCAACACATTCTCAAATCTGAGAGGCAGCCAGGCCATGCTAGCACCTGCACTCTTTGCTTACGCAACCACAAGCTTGTAATCCGGGCTGAATGTGGTTTGGCTTTGTCCTGCTGGAAAATGCAGGGACGTCCCTGGAAAAGACGACATCTGGATGGCAGCATGTTGCTCCAAAATATGTACATATCTGCATTAATGGTGCTGTGACACTGCCACCAACATAACAGTGCACAATAAAGTATGATTTACCTACTCAATAGAAACAGAGATGTTTCTATTATTATTGTACTTAAGATTCCAGTCTGCTGTGGGTAGAGATTATGGCCTAAATTGGACACCACCACTAAGAATATTGTTAATGAGTGGATAAAGTAGGAAGTGAGCAACACGTGAAGGGAGTTGTGTGTTCGATTGTTATCCCGGAAGAGCAAGCAACAGTGTTAACACCTCTACAGTGTTAGTTTGAAGAGGAAAAGAGGAGCTTTGTCTATGTGGATTTATTGTAAAAAATAAAGTGCATCAAGTTCATGATTCCAATAGAATTACTAATACCGTTTGTTTCATGTTTGATCTGCAACAACCGGAACGCAGGTCGCGCCTTCTAGACCGGGGTGAGATCAGTTCTATGTTTTCATGTAATCTACCTTGGCTCACGTTATGGTTGCTGGATGATGAAAAGTAAGAAGTAAATGAATTAGGAACACAAACCTCTAAAAACAATACCTGATAGGAAAGAAGGGACTTACCCATTTTCATACAGGGCTGGTTGGTTTGTTGTTAGTGTATTATTGTTGGGGGAATGTAATGGTTAATATTGAGAGGATTATTATTTGTGTTGTGCTAATATTATTATTTGTATGTACATGCTGGGTTCTGTGGAAAGTGTATGTGTGCATATAATATTTTTGCTCAATACACATCAGTGATAGTTTGCATCAACCACGTGCTCGTTGTTTCCTTCTGATGTAAGTCCTCATAGTCTGTGGGCTAAGGATGATCATTATAGTGCTCTCACAGATGTGCAAGTTACCCATGTCATGTCAGGAATACTTTGTCAGTCAACACCTTTCACCGCTGCATCCACAGATGCAAGTTAAGGCTTGACTATGCAAAGCAGAAGCCATCTGAGATGGAAAGTAGCACAGTGGAATCATGTTTTGTGGTACGAGTCAACATTTCAAATATTTTTTGGACAAAAGAGCAGTTGTGTTCTCCAGGCCAAAGAGGAAACGGACCAGCCATGCTGTTATTAGCATCAGGTCCAAAAGCCAGCGTCTGTCATGGTATTGGTGTGTTAGGGACCATGGCATGTAATTAATTAATTGTATTTATATAGCGCCTTTTCAATCACCCAAAATGCTTTACATAGCAATGTACAAACCCCCCTCATTCACCACAATGTGTAGCACCCACTTCCTTACACAGTCACACACACAGTCACACACACACAGTCACACACACACAGTCACACACACACAGTCACACACACACAGTCACACACACACAGTCACACACACAGTCACACACACACACACTTTTTTGCACATTTTGCACCTGAACGCTCACCAAACATCAGCTATCAGATGGAGTGGTGAGTAGTTATATGCCAATTAGAAATGTGGGGGATTATTAGGCAACCGTGGTTGAAATGAGGCCTGGTTGGAAATTCATCTCTGAGGGCACCATTAATTCAATATTAATGCAGAAAGATATGTACACATTTTGGAGCAACATATGCTGCCATCCAGATGTCGTCTTTTCCAGGGACGCTCCTGCATAATCCAGCCGGACAAACCACATTCTCTTTATGATTGTTTATGATTGTTTTTTGCCTGTTCCATACAGTCCCATCTTTTTCAGAATAGGGGTTGTACACACAGAGAGAAAGATATGGATTTATATCTTTGCATCCTTACTCAAATTTAAAAACATTTGGTTATGGTAGCATTGTTAAATTAAAAAGTTTTGCGCTACCTTCTAAATTTAAATGGGGTCTGCAACTATTACACAGACTGAGATATTTGTGCTGTGTGTTGAAAGAAAATACAGAGAACATTGTAGGCTTCGTGTTTCCAGTAGTAGCCTAAACAAGAAGTTCCACTCTAACTTCAGTCATTCATAGCCTATGGGTAAATGACAGTTAAACTATGTCAGCAAAAAATATTGTTAAGATGTGACAATTATTGGTTTTCGCAGCGTATGAGCTAATTTGTTAATTAGCTTAGTTGGCTACAAATGTTGCTTTGTGTTTGCTCTAGGCTATAATGTTACTGAATTCATTAGCATTTCTAGCAACACACTAGGTGTGATTATAGCAACCTGGATTATAGGGAACCATCAACAATTAGTGCTCCTGAATAACTCAGTGTTTATCCTTAAATCTGCAAAACAAATTAAATAAAATGAATTATAAAACCATATGGAGTATGCTGTGTAGATCCTCAGATATTACAATTTCATTTTAATGCAACAAAATATAAAGACTGCGGAAGGGGCATGTAGACGTTCACTAGTGACTGTACAAGAGTTTTCAAATCACACTTGCATTTACATTTATCCTAGCTTGATTCACTAAAAAAACTTTTAAAAGGAAAAGTGAAAAAGCTAACTACACAACACTTATTAATTAAAGCCATCTTAATATTCAGGTACTACTGGACGACACCATCGGGTGAAAACCATTAATCTCCATTTCTGCCCATTTGAAATTCTTCTTATTTTTAATGCATACAATACATCTTTGAAGATTTTCTACCTATATGGTAATTTCATCAATTCCTGAAAAGCATCTGTTTGGGAGATATGTGGTTCTTACCAAAAAGTGACATTGTATAACATATTTAGGACTTTAATTATTCTGAAAAATTACAAATATATTGTTATAAGATAACATCAGTCAGTAGTTCTTGTATCACATTTTCCCAAGCCCCCAGAGTTCTTGATAAAACAATTGACAAGGGAGGTGAATGTCTCCAAAAACATTTCAAATATAAGAGCTGTGTGGTTGTACATGCTAGTTAGCACACAAACCTTGTGCCTGCTTGTGTGTGAGCATCGTCCCAGAACGCTGCATTTGGGTCTTGAGAAGTTGTGTGGCAGTAATAAGGCTGGACTTCTGTGCCGGGGACAAGCCCGACGTCTTTGGCTTAGGGCTGGAGGTTGGACTGCTGCACACACTGGACAGGTCCTGAGGACACAAACACACGATACAGCTAACCACACGATACAGCTAACCACACGATACAGCTAACCACACGACACAGCTAACCACACGATACAGCTAACCACACGATACAGCTAACCACACGATACAGCTAACCACACGATACAGCTAACCACACGATACAGCTAACCACACGATACAGCTAACCACACGATACAGCTAACCACACGATACAGATCAAAATTAATTATTTCCTTTAAATTTCTAAAACAATACCCCATAATGATACTGTGAATGAAGTGTGTTTGAAATCTTAGCAAATTTATAAAAATTAAAAAACAAAAAAATGAATGCAGCAATGTAGAGACATCCTTGCTGAAAACCTGCTCCAGAGCGCTCTGGGCTTCAGACTGGGGCGAAGGTTCATCTTCTAACAGAACAATGATGCTAAGCACACAGCCAAAATAACAAAGGAGTGGCTACAGGACAACTCTGTGAATGTCCTTGAGTGGCCCACCCAGAGCCCAGACTTGAACCTGATTGAACATCTCTGGAGAGATCTGAAAAATGGCTGTGCACCGACGCGCCCCATCCAATCTAATGGACCTTGAGGTCTTGCAAAAAAGAATGGGAGAAACTGCCAAAAAATACATGTGCCAAGGTTGTAGCATCATACCCAAAACTACTTGAGACTGTAATTGCTGTCAAGGGTGCTTCAACAAAGTATTGAGCAGAGGCTGTGAATACTTATGTACATGTGCTTCTTTCTTTTTTTGCTAAGATTTCAAACACACCTCTTTCACATTGTCGTTATGGGTTATTGTTTATAGAAGTAATGAATTTAATCCATTTCGGAACAAGGGTGTAACATAACAAAATGTGGAAAAGTGAAGCGCTGTGAATACTTTCCGGATGCATTGTATATTACTAACTAGCATTTCCTTGCTAGTCTGAGGCTTACAGCAACACTGAGCTGGTAAAGGATGTACCTCGGAGCCTGAGGGGGAGATAGGTACTCTAAGGGCAGGTGAGGGGGGTCTGGCCCTCTCAATGTCAAAGGGCAACTCCCGCCGGGGCTTCTTCTTCTTCTCTGTGTCCAAGTCCCTCAGCTCTCCTGAATTGTGGCTCTCTACTCGCATCAGCACCCCCGACAAGAAGTCTGCAATTTCATCCTACACACAAAGAGACACACACCTTCATCAAAAGACTAGCTGACACTATCCAAGTTTGATGGATATGGCGAAGTTTAAAATAAAAGAATAATCATTTGAAGTTTTGTACAAACCCATCCACACAGCCAACATGCTAAGAATAAAACTAGTATAGATCCTTTGCAGGAACAGGTGGACCAACCTGAATGCAGCGATCCACCATTGTCTGTGTCAGTCCCTCTGATTTCATCTTTGTGGAGTTAATTCTGCAGACAGAAGCCAAAGAGAAACAAACTGCCTTTAATTCTTAAAATATCAAAGGGTCAATGCAGGGTGCTTCTATTTGACAGCCACACGCACTTAATTTTATTCACATATTTCAACTCCACTTGAGACAGTGGGGTTGCAGCCAGGGAATTGCCATCACTGAATAGTCCTGTAGAACATGTCTAGATAAACTTGGGAGCAATTTGGTTTATCTGCCTTGCAAAGGTAAAGAACAGCAGGTTAGCTCAGGTTCAATCTAGCAACATTTCTGTTGCTGGTCAGATGCTCGAACCACCATGTTACCAAGCTCAAAACAGTGTCAAAGCAAATCAAACGGTCTAGACTAGCTAGGCTTCCAGAAATGCGCTGAAATTAGTTGACAAATAGTTTGGCTTCTTCAAGTATATATGCAATGAAGGACTAGGCATATCCAGTTTAAATATTCTTTTAGCATTTGTCTTTAATATATATTTTTTTATTGAACACAAAGAAAATACATTGTTTTTATGACCAATCAACCAACCCAGCTGTCCCGCAATCAATCACCCACGAACCACCTACACCAACTCTCCCTTTCAGCATTTTAACGGGGCTAAAACAAACAAGTCGAATAAATGAAAATGATGAAAACCAAACAAGATAAATGAATAAAGATTGTGACTAACTCACCTGAGGTTGTCGTCAGCTCCTCCCAGAACCACCATGCTGTTGTCAGCTCTGAGTTTCTCTCTGAACTCCTCCATGGCTTCTGTGCCACACTGTAATGCGTTCTGTCCAACCACAAACAGCACTGGGGTCTTCATGTCTAGCAAGGGGTCATCCACATCCTGCCAGTGAACAAAACAAACACAATAGATACACAGAAACACCTCAAAGATCCTCTCATATCTAACAATTCAGACTGTCCAAATCAGATGTTCTACTAGGCACTGTTCATTCATCTGGAAGCTCCTCAGAAGTGGCTCTGCCAATTTCTGATGGCCATGTTTGCGTTAGGGACGGCCATTTGAAACTACTCTATTATTTGATTAGTATTGAAATTCTAAGATATGCGGATATTCTACATAGATGTTATTAAAACTTGAAATGACACACATTTAGGCTAAACAACACACTGAGGAGTCGGTTGCTTTTGTTTGAGAAGAGTGAGTACACAGAGGAGGGGCAAACGAGAAGTGGTAGTCACACTAAACGCTGCTACAGAACCTAAAGCCACTATTTACTAACTCATAACAGTGCCTTTCTTGGATGGAGTAGTCCAGAAGCTAGCTAGCTATGCTATCCAGCCAGAATAGAGGCTGTTGGCTTATTTGACTTTGTTCTATATTAAAAGCCTGACTACATTCAGATTGAACAGCCATAAGCCTTTTTAACCATATCATTTTAGTCTTCAGTAGTGTTGGGAAAGCTACTTGTAAAATGTAGTGAGCTACTAGTTATTCTGCACTAAATGAAGCTTCACTACACTGAAGCTACCCCCAGGAAAATGTAGCAAGCTAAGCTACAAAAAAATGGCAAAAGTAGTCAATGCTATCTTTTAAAAGACTGTTTAATGAATCCTTTTGTTCTACTGCTTAATTATATCTATCTCATGATGGCATCATATTGTTTTCTATAATGGAGCTGACTTAAAAGTTTCAAGCACACATAAAAACAAATGAACCATTTTCAGACAAAACGCAAATGAGTTAGTCTTCATAAAGTAAACCTTTGTCAACCTAAGTTATGCCCATTACATTTGACTACAGTAAAATGTGACACAGACCCTATAAGCTATATTATTACTTGTATTATTTAGCTATCTTAACATATGAACACATTATGATATGAATATGAACAGATTACATCAGTTGTAATATGCTACATATACTCCTCTATTAATCTGTTAGGCTACATTGTCTATTATTGTATTATGTGGTTAATGTATTTCATAACATTTGGTTAGTAGGATTTGTGTCATTGAGAACAGGGCAAAGTAGCACAATCTGATGAGTGAAGTATTTTGTAAAACTAATTTTAAACATAATTTAACTGCTTTAATTAGTATATACAACACAATTCCATTCAAAATACAATATTTTAGGAAAATGTAGTCTCTGTACTATAGAATATCCAACTCAACTCTTCATAATCTAACATCACGTAGTAACACAAATAACCTTCTTTGCTAATAATTTACTTTTTGAATTGGCAAATGATGTATAAACAAAACAATTCGTATAAATCGCCAATTCTAACTGACTGTAGTGGCCTGGGCCGAAGTTAACATAGTGGCTTGGCATTGTGGTGAGTAGACTCTGGCACTGTGTGGCAATGTCCCTGAAATGTCGTACAAACTCCCTGCTGAATGGATTGTGCTCACCAAGTCTGGGTTTAGAATATCTTCCTCACTCTCTGCTGCGAGCAGGACCGTTTCTGAATATTGGACAGAGATTCTTTAGGCTCGTGGACTGGGAAAAAAAGAATGGCCACAAACAAGGAGGTGGGAGGAGTTGAAAGCAACTCTAGACGACACTCTGCGTGACTTCACCTGCTAAATCTGTGTGATTTTGACTTGCGCAAAAGTGATTCACATGAACAAATCTTTTAGAGCAGTGATTCAGTACACCCATTTCACTGAAGACTCGTTAAAAAAAAACAAATCGTTCAGGATTCGCACATCACTATACGGCTACACATACAGGCTGTGTATGGCAGTGGCGTAAGTCAGTTACTGATCCTTAACAGTTGTATTTCAGAGTTGAGCTTCAGAAATACTCGTGAAAAAAGTGACGCTACTGCCCATCACTGGTCTTCAGTATCTTTAACTTAGTAGATCCACATCCAATTACCAACAGAACATATTTCACTTTTCTGGCTGGGCATTTAATAACCAACACAAATGTAGTGGAATGAAAAAATGGTTTACAGGACAAATATGTATTTCTGGCAGCTGGTTGGCAGCTGGCATTCTCTCTTCAATATCTCACACCTATTCAACACATTCCTTCCTTAGAGAAGCTCATACACAGGATCGGGGGGTCGAAGCCGTCATGCACCCTCACAGGACCACACACATATCACCGCCCAACCCACTTATGTGACAGCCACTGGACCGATTACAGTGGTACTTTGTTTTCTTATAAAGGGAGGTATTATGAAATATAAAACAAGGTTGCACATGTCATGTTTCTCTCTACAAATAGACACCTAGCTGGCTGGTCAAAAGATGCATGAAGATCCATGGAGACAAACATCTCACCCCTGACGTGAGACATTTGAATTAATGTTGATGTGGGTCAGCCGTCTTAAGGTTGGCATGTTAAGGTCTGGCAATAATAATTATGGTAAATGTGTCGATAATGGATCTGCTTGTTTTAATTGTTTTAGCCAGAAGAAAGTGATTCCATTCTGACAGAGGTACGCTTCTGGAGCAGTTCAGAGTCGAACTCTGATTGACGCTGGTAGACGAGAATTCAGCTAAATGGGACCAGCTACAAACACAGGTCATTACACTGCACGGCTTGGGACAACAGCTAGATATCTATCGAAAATCTCGCCTTGCGAGTTGTGGGGCCAAGTATAACTTGCATCTTTACTAAATTAATACATAGAGACAGATTTAGAGATAATTAAGTACAGACAAGGTCAATCTGATTCTCACTACACTACATTCCTTATCTCCTCAGCACATTCACCATGAACGGAAAAAGGGAATATTAATACTCTTTTCCACACCGCCCTCTACACAAACAACAAGCTAATGTGTAGGAGCGCATGCCAGTGTTTCCTACAGGATTCTAGGTTAGGAGCGGGGGCAATGATTTTCCGAAGGTTTATCATGTCATTGTAGTTATGGGAATAAACTGTTGCTTTTGATAGATACAGGCTCTTACCTTGCCTTAACCACACGACAGAGCTTCTAAGTATCATTTTGGTTGACCAGACTCTTACTTTTACCAGCCAAAATATTGTTCTCCCAAATAAACCATAAAACACAAATAATGAATGAGAATTGAGTGTAATGTTTCTCAATGATACATATATTCCTTGTAACAAGTACCATTTTTCTCAACTAAGGGGCCGTTTACAAGAGCTATCAGCCACATATACTAGACTAGGCCTGCACGATTATTGTTATAAAATCGTGATCTCGATTCACCCCTGTTCCCTATTTGAATTTTAAATTACTTCGATTTAAAAAAAAAAATTTGCACACAAATGATGTTCAAGGAGTTCAGATAGAGCTTGTATCAGGGCCAAATTTAGTTCAATGTGTTATATGTCACTATTTTGGGTTGCCTAATGTACATAAATGGCCAGTATGTACTTTCTTTTCTTTATTTATTGAAGCCTCTGTTTTCAGGCTTGTGGTGATGCGCAATGTGGTATAGGTGCCAAAAATAATCTATGTTTGGTACTGCCAATTTGTTTTGTCCTATTAGGGATTGGCTGATACCACTTTTTATGGAACAAGTACAAGTACAGAGTATTTCATTTTGGGTACATGCCGATACCAGTACGAATACAAGTACTTTTAATACCTATGCCAAATGTCACATTTATCAAGCTATAATCTGCTACATCTTCGATGTTGATCAGCCAATTCAAATATAGAAAAATAAATGTTCCTACATATCCAGAAGAACACCAATATTGCATGTCAAGAATGTGTAATATGTATTACAAATGTCAATAGTTTATGTCTCCTTCCCAAATTAATTAGCTAAAATGAGAGAAACACGTTTGTGAAAGCGAACGCAATATCCGCATTGTGTTCGCATTTGCACTAAGATTTGCAGACGTTTTGTGTAAGATGAGAATATCTGTTTGAATTGACTTTCTCCAAACAGGGATAATGACCTAATCATATAATATTCTGTTAAGGTATTTTGTTTTATTATAATTGGTACACAATTATATCTGTACCATCACTATAATTTATTGAACAAAATGTAAATAGGCTACAGCCAACATCATATTTCCTTTAAGTTATATTACTTAACGATAGTATGTCAGAACTTCCACTATTTTGTTCACCCAGAAGTGATGCAAACCGACATGTCTTTCCTTCCGGAAGGGTAATTAATTTGTGCGACGCTACAGTATGCAGTGACTAGCCTAATAAATTACAGCCTTTGTTCGGTCCTGTACTTATATGTGCGCGTTTTTCTTGAGGATTCTAATATATGCACCTATATTTTTGCAAATATTAGGCTACATGAAAATAGCAATGAAAAAAGCAATTTCATATTTTGCACATTTGAACTCTACTGGAGAAATGCTATGAGGAAAATAGAGTTGTGATTCAGTGTTTTTCAATAATTAGAATGCGTGGCTCCATCTGTGGAATAATTATGCATTTTATGCAGTGATATTGTGTGCAACAAATCACCTCATATTGCAGAGAAGCATTGTCCCATTTAAATTGCTTTTCTTTTTTTAATAGCAATAAATACAGTTGTACAGCTTTATAAGCTGGTCTCTGAAAGAGGAATTAGACTGTCGTTATCATCAATACGTAATATATATATAGTGCTGGAATACAGCTACATTTCCATTGAAACATTTACGTGAATCAGATTTACCAGTTGGTTGGTATTGTTGTTCCAATCGACTTAGAAAACAGTTTTATTGCTCAACTATCTATAAACGACTGTGAACAGTAGGCTACTATTCCCTCTCTGGTATAGGCCCATCTCTAGTTCATATGTGCAATAAACATTACACTTCTTGAGAAAAAAATTGTGGCAGAGACTCGTGATATAATTTTATTGCAAAAAAATCGTGATTCATATTTTTCTCCGAATCGTGCAGGCCTATACTAGACCTTTTGAGGAAAGCTTGAGACGAGACAAAATGTTATTGTGTAAACTCTCGTATAGCCGCTATAGTTCACGTGACTTTCCGGGGTAGCATGCGAGAGGTTTTTGAAAGATCCCACCTGGTGCTTTGCAAATGTAAATACAATTGTTCAGGAACATCTTGAGAAGTGTGTATCGCTGGGGAAATTAGGTAGGTCAATGGGCTGGTCTGGTTTGTATGCTAAGTGGGAAAAGCTATGTTCTGGCGCACACCCAAGTACCCAGTATATAGAGGTGCTGTCCGTCGGACACAAACAATCGACAAAATCAAAGAAAGACGCACACTCCAGGTATCTTGCTATAATTTAAATTACCAACGTTTCGGCAATAGGTTTCGGCAATAGGTCATTTCAACATAATTTTTTGAGTGTGCGTCTTTCTTTGATTTTGTTGATTGTATGCTAAGTGCTCACACCTCCCGTTCGAGACCTCACGCATTAATAAACACATCCATAAATGCGCAATTGTAGTCACAGGACATGACCAGTATGGATTTTTTTTTTTGTCTCAAGTGTTTTCCGAGGTGTCTTGTATATGTGGCTGAAAGCTCTCAATGTAAATGCCCCCTAAGGCCAAACCACAGATGTCCCAATTTCCCAGTTTCATGTCCCTGTTTCATGTCCCAATTCTACCACTAAGAGCAACTGGTTACCATGGTAACAAAACAAGTAACTGCAAGTGAAACTTGGAAAAAATATATTGCACAATAAATATTGACCTAACATTTGGCTCCAATAGTCTAGAGCGCACATTATTTTTCTTTTATTATTATTGCTAATATACCACGGTCTGTGTTTCTAACTTCTGAATGGGCTTCCATTCTAAGACAAAATACAGAAGCAAAACTAAGAACATCAGCTAAGCTACATGAGTTTTGGTACTGCTTTCACAGCTCTGTCAGGCTATTGCACTGTGACTGTACAATGTTAAAGAGCCAAACTGCAAAACTTCTTTCAGACAAGGTAGGTTGCATAAACTAAAATGTGTATGAAGTGAATTCTGACTGCACGCTTGTACTTTAACCAAAATAAAATAGCCATGACAGATAGCATTCCTCTAATAGAAAATGAATAGGAGAGGCACTTTCTTAGCACGTGGATGCTTCGGCTAGTTTGTTTTGCTGATGCAGTAAAGTGCTGTAGAAATCACTGGCACATAACAACGGCTTAAAACATTAAAAAAAAAAGGGGGCATTTTCTTTTATGCAAATATTCTAGATTTGTATTTTTAGGTACACTCCAAAAAATTAAGGGAACACTCAAATCACACATTGGGACATTTGGGAACAAAATATACTAAAGATCAAAATCTTGTCTATACATTGCATAAGTCGTTGAGAACAAATTACGTAACAATGGTCTATGGAAACCAAAATCACCAACCGATTGAGGGCTGGATTCAAAAAAGTAAACAACTGAAATCACAGGCTGTTCAAACTTGCATGAATTTCATCACAGCAACTCATAACATGACTCAGTAGTGTGTATGGCCTCCATGTGCCTGTATGCACTCCAGACAACATCTGGGCATGCTCCTGATGAGACAGCAGATGGTGTCCTGGGGGGGGGATCTCCTCCCAGACCCGGATCAGTGTATCATTGAGCTCCTGGACAGTTTGTGGTGCTAATTGACGGTGTCGAATACACAGATACATAAAGTCCCAGAGCTTCTCAATTGGATTCCGGTCTGGGGAATGCGAAGGCCAGTCAATGGTATCAATGCCTTTGTCATACACAATCTGGCCACATGAGGCCGGGCATTGTCCGGCACCAGGGGGAACCCAGTGCCCACTGCACCAGTGTAAAGTCTGACAATGGGTCTGAGGATTTCATCCCAGTACTGAACAGAAGTCAGGGTAAAGTTGGTTAGCACGTAGAGGTCTGTGCAACCCTCTGTGGATATGCCTACATAGACAATCACTGACCCACTGCCAAACCGGTAATGCTGGATGATGTTGCAGGTAACTTAGTGTTCACCATGGTGTCTCAAGACTCTTTCACGAGTGTGCTCAGTGTGAATCTAGAGGACATCAGGCCGTCATGCCACCCTCACGGCGTCTGTTTCTGTTTGGTCAGAAACCGACACATCAGCAGCCCGCTGGAGGTCATTTTGTAGGGCTCTGGCAGTGTTCCTCCTGTTCCTTCTCACACAAAGGAGCAGATAGCGTTCCTAGTGCTGGGTTGATGCCCTTCTACGGCCCTGTCCAGGTCTCCTTGTGTAAGAGCCCGTCTCCTGGTATCTCCCCTTATGCTCTTAAGACTGTACTGGGAGAGAGCAAATACTACTTGCAATGGCACATAAGGATGTGCATTCCTGGAGAAGCTGGACTACCTGTGCAACCTGAATGGGCTGCAAGTACCGCCTAATGCTACTAGAGTTGACAAGGACACTAGCGAAATGCAAAACTGAAGAATCAGTCAGGAAAAACGAGGAGAGAGCAAATATCTGTGGCCATCACCTAAAAAACCCTTCCCTTTTTGGGCATTGTCTTGCTGTGGCCTCTCCAGTGCACCTGGTGTCACTTTCATTTGCACAAAAACAGGTGACATTGATTCACTATCGCTTAGTGTATGCTTCCTAACTGGACAGATTGATATCCCTGAAGTTTAATTGAATTTGGTGTTATACTGTGATGATTGCATGTTCCCTCAATGATTTTTGAGCAGTGTATATTTAAAACAAAACATATTTAAACCTGTTTGTCAATGTTGTATTTTCTTGTATAAATTAATACTCACAAGTACTTGAATACTAACTTCATTTCAAATATTTTAATTGTAAGAATTAACTTTCCAAATCATCAGCTATCATCTCCACAAGGCAAGAAATAAAAAATGTAGTATATTTCCTTACCCCTCTTGGGCCATTAATTGTCAGGAGAGGAAAGCCAAGACAAACCACAGCCGTTAGATACTCCATGAGTGAGACCTGGAAAAGTGTGGACCAATCAAGAGATTCACCATATGTCAAATTACACAAACACTTACTCTGAATAAATACAAAGTGTACAACTTTCTAAATATTACAGAGAATATTACTTAATAGATTTCCCTGCTGCTGTTCTCCCTGAAGGTTGAGCAACGTCAAGTTGCCTAAATTGTAAATAAATTGGATGTATTGTGACAATTATACACTAGAAAGAAGTACATTTACTGGGACTACACCAAGTTTTCGGACTTCAGCTTTTTTACCGTTGTGGTTGTCCACACTGCAAAGACCCAATTATTGTGTTGGATTCTACACAAATCAAACTGAAATTCTAACTCGACGTTTTAACTGTTGTCCTGTGTCTATGTGAACCGATATTAACTGAAAAACATGTTCTTTCAAGAGCACAAATGCCACCGTAGAGCCCAGCTCTGGGCTGCAGACATCAGATTAAATAGAAATGGAATGATTAGAAATGCCATTCCAATTCAAATCAATGTAGCAGAATAGTCAGAGCGGCAGCTTTATGTGTACCATTCCATTGCAAAGATCTAGCAGCCTACTTCCGCATTAAAACAATTTGCGTGTTGCCACCATGACAACTAACAACAATAGCCATTTTGTTGTGTACCAATCGAATGACCACGCCAAGCAGCTCAATGGCCTTTCTATCCATTCTATTTCTATGTAAGATGATCACTTTATGCAAAGGATACTACATTCAAGTATGAAACATGACAACCTTATTCAACCAATCCATTCTGTTCGTATACTTTTGATACCCTAAAATGTGGATAAAAGCTAACAAAGATGCAGACACGAAGAATGAAATGTCTCCCACGCTTACAAATATTTATTTCATTTTAAAGTATTCTTACATGAGCTTTTTGTATTTGACTTTCGCTTCACAATTTCAAACAAGCGTAGCCAAGTTCTACTGCAGATTTCACTCTAAGTCTCTGAAATAAACCTTCACGAGCTGTCCCATCCTGCTCATGTACCAAGACTCCTTCAGCAGACGGGCAGCACAGTTCAATCACAACCACAAACCCTGCCAACTGAACAGTTTCTTTCCCTGTGCTGTGAACCTTCAGAAACCGGCCATCTGTCTGAAAGCGTGTGATAAGACTATGCTCACTACATCAAGAACCTCCAAAGTGGAACCAAAGAGCTGCACAATAATATATTCCAAAACCATTGCTCATCTTCCTGAATCTAAACAAAGTATACTAACATTGAAAGTGTGTAACAGTAAACCGATTTTATACATTGTACTTTACAGTAGATCAAATTGTATTGGCTTTGTACACAGCACATTAAAAACGAACGACTATGAGGTCAGATTCATGACAGAATTAGCCTTTTTCAAAGAGTCTTTGCAGAATTTAACATATTTATTAAGTGAACGGTATATCCGCCACTCATAACACAATCTCTTATATGTTTACCCCTGTATATAATTACATCAACTCTGCACAGATTGTGTATAAATTGCATTAAAGTTAACAAAAATGTCAATATAAAATACACTTAAAAAATATTAACTGTAGAAACAGCCTTACGTGACAGGCGATCAGAGCTCCTACATTCCAGCCAACCAGGATAATGGGTTTGTGAGGAAAATGACTGTGTACCTGGTGCATAAATACATTAAAAAACAGACAAAAGTAATGACAGATCAGTGTAGTATATCATATGTAAATAAACATCACAAATAGCAACTGAAGTATAGTCCATTGGAAAGGAATAACTTTAACTTCAGATTGATAAAACAGCCTTACCTCCATGACTTTGGCCCTGACAGTACCCAACATGTGCTCCAGACACTGAGTGATGCCTACATTGGCGCCACTATTTACATGGGTATTTACTGGGATTACCTGAAATAAATGTTGGTTTATGCATTAATTCAAAGATCTGCCCGAAATCCTGATGTGTGGTGTAGTAAAGACTCACTGAAGTAAGAAAAGATGCAAACCTTGCCGAAGCAGGAAAGTTGTGACTGCCAAAATCTCATTCTGCGTGAGGTAGAAACAGCTGGATTAATGGGCCCTGATGGTGCAATTAAGATGAGCGGTGAGCCAGGTAGTTTGCTCTGAAAAACAAAGTCAAACATCTGGTCATAACCACTATTAGAAATTTGATCAATAGACTAATCAAATAAATTACATATATTATATAATATATCAGCCATATAAAACCATTCACAGTGGCCTATGAAATTAATAAAAATAAAAAATTAATAGAAAATAAATATATTATGTTAACTACTGACTATGAAACACCCATTACCTCTTAATTTAGGTTTTATTTAGGAACGTCCCAAAACAGGTGAACTCAGCCGAGTACTTTAACGTTGTACTATTTACAACGCTGGTCACATACTCACCGGTTTGTTATGAGACAGAACTCCCACGGCAGGGTCCCAGGGCCTTTTCAACAGTAGAGATAGGGCCTCCGCACCAGCAGCGCCGGTCTTTACGGATGATGTCAACAGCATCCTGTCAATCAGCGAGGGCAACTGAACCGAGACAAATGATTAGTCGTTTGCGGACACAGCCTCCTCAGTCATATGATGCAATCCTCTTTTAAGCAGAGACAGAATGGTTACCTTGCTCTTGAGAGTCTGCAAGACATCCAGGTAAGCAGCCAGCATGGCCAAACTGAGGGACTCTATCAGGGTGCTGTGAAGCCACTGGGTCAGTTTCGTGTCCCAGTTGACACTAGCCAGCGCATGGCGCACTTTCCGGGCACATTTATCCACAGCAATCCTGCGCAGTACTGGCTCATTGGAAGCCTAAGAATCCGAGGAAATAATGGCAAGTCAAAAGGGATGACCATTTATCTCATTCAGACTTGAGACAAATGTTTGAAATTAACTCACATTTTCGTTGGCCAGCCGGGCCAGTCTATCAGCTTGCAGAGGCTTCAACACCTTATTAAACAACTTGTTTTGAGCGACTGACCATCCAGTCCTGTAATACAGTAACAAAGACGAGAAAACCATCACCCTTGGCCATGGAAAATGACACAGATTAACCGTATTTGAAAGCGCCAGAGAAAGCTGAGCTGAACAAACAAGACACGACATTGTTAGTATTAGAAGGGAAGGTGGTAATGATCCCACTCACTTGTTGATGTGTTCTTCCCAATCGTCAGGGGGAGGCGGGCCATCGGCGACAGTGCGAGCAAATAAAACATGTCGCTCACACTCCTTCATCACACTGCGTGCTTTATGGTTGTCGTAGAGTGGAACAGGTGTAGGAGTGATTGACTCCACATCTACTGATAGGTCTGATTCACTGCAAACAATATTTACCAAGACATTAACTGGAGAGTCTACATGAAATCCATTTTTAGAAGATATTTAGTTCCACTAAAAAGCTATTACATGTTTACTGAGTGAAACATGATTTCATTGTTGATGGAAGTGCGGGTAAACATTGTTTAGGGACACTCACGGAGTAGAATCCGGCTGGCGACGGGGTGTGACGAACAGCATGCGTGTGGGCCGGGCACTGCTGGCGTCTGGGTGAGCATTCCATGGTTTGGCATAGCTGTGGTCCAGGAATACCAAGTCCAGATCACGCTCATGGACAGACAACTGGAAAAGCAGGGAAGTACTCATCCTCCGGGCAGATGTCTGGACGTCCCTGTCCCCAACGCGGTGCATTCTCTATTAGGGCCACAAGGGCCCTACAGCTCTGAGATGGAACGGTGCATTCGACCTCAGCCTGACCAAGGAGAAACAAACATTGTAATCTATATACCCAGTAAGCATGCTGATCAATCATAATGTGACATCAAAACGTGTGAACTCTCTAATCGGGTAGGTCGACTGAGACCCAATTCTCATTTACAATAACATTTGCCTAAGGCAAAGCTCAGTTACACATAATTACAATCAAAAACACTATTTAATATAAACAAGAGATCAATGAATACACCATGAGGGTTTATATACTATAAAGACAGATAAGGTTGATATTGTAGGTCCTCACCATGTGAAATTATGCATACAGAGCTAAATTATTCAAATCGAAGTAGCAAATGACAAATAGCACAATAAAATCTAAGGTAACACTTTATTTTGAGAGTCCATCTCTAGATGCTCTACATATTATCTGCATACTGTCAACAACATTTTACCAAACTATCTACTAACCCTAACCCTAATCCTAACCTTAACCATTCCCCTTATGTTAAACCTAACCTTAACCATTACCCTAAAACATATTCTAAACTTACCCCTACCCTTAAAATACACAATTAGTT
>JACXGM010003845.1:22206-40208 GCA_016801145.1 Umbra pygmaea | reverse complement strand
AGTCAACCGATGTGGTTAAGTAATTAAAGAGTGTTATATAGCTAGGTCAATAATCGCAAATTGCTTATCAAAAATGGAACAGATGGAGGCATATGTCTTTCTTGAGCCAAGTCTATTTGATGCTATGTTTGGAAGTTGTTGCTGTCACTTCTGCCATTGACGTAGGCTATATTTGAACACACAGGGAAATGCGCTTGCTTGTTTACACCTGCTTTTAAGAGGCGGTAAATTCCCCCCGCAGAATAGAGGCACGCTCTTACTGGCAGTCTTTGTAAATACCACGGAATATATAATTAGGCGCACTTTACCGTATCCTCCCACCTTTTTGCGTGGAACTCCCACTTTCCCCATGACCCTCCCACGAACGCATATTGAAAGCGCAATTTGTCTCTTGTCGCTCATGTGGCACGCAATCTGCGATTTTACCCAAGTGCGCCTGGTTAGTAAATAGCCCGCATTGGTTACGTCCGTCTTTGCGACCAATTAGCGCCTGAAAACAGGCGCAAACGGCTTGATAAATCTAGCCCTCTGTGTTCTGGATTGGTAGCCTCACAGTACTGCAATGCATTGCGAATGAAACGTCATGATTTAAAACATTTGTTGCCAATAGGGTTTCCTTAATCAGAGAAGCTTCTGAGCCCTCACAGCGGAGGGATGTCAACACCTTACTAAACCCAGCAGACATGGCCTCTAGAGGCATCAAAGAGGAAAATGTCATGAACATGGAAAATTGATTCAAAAGACCAAAATTCCTTTGCAAACATGAAAGTGATTCGCCTTGTCGACCAGATCAGACAGGTGCAATGGAAGTGGAATTGAAAAAATCAGCTTTTTTGTGTCAGTGCTACAGGAAAAGTGAAACCGCTGGATAAAATGATTGAGTAATATTTGGAATGGTACATATTGAAGAGAGCAATCACTTGGATGTTGAGGCTGAAGGAAATACTCCAACATCTATCAAACAAGAGACGTGAAATTCGAGCTACCATAGGTCAAATTGAAAATAATTCAAACAGACAACAAGCACTTTGTCACAAGGGTGTAGTGTTGTGAGGAGAGGTACGGAGACCAAAGCAGGGAGGAGTGTTCTTGATGTTTAATGAACATAAAAGTCTCTGGAACACAGGGTTGAAGAATACGAAAAGTATAGCGGGTGCACTTCGTTTCCTACTCAGTTACGATGCTCTATGTCGTATCAAACGTGATACCAATTAGAAAGACTGTATGCTTGCTCATGCTATACAAATGTACATCCTGTACGACACATAATGTGGTGAAGACTCAATCAAGGTTGTACACTCACATAACCTTCAGCTCATCCTAACACACAAATGTAAAATGTTCCATACGACACTTCTCTCGTCTGACAGGAGGTAAACTCACAATAATACGCGCTGACCATTCCGGGACACTGGGATTAAATAGCCATTTTGATTACTAATTATGCGTTGGTGTGGGTATTTACCCAGTGCACCATTAATGTGTAATGAGTAACCAAGTGCCTACCACTCTCCCAGCGCGCAGAGGTTGGCGCATTAAACAAAACACATACATAAACACAGTAACTAATAATACAAAATACATGTAACACAAATAGTCCATCACACCATCAGGTTAGCTGCCACGACTGCCCTGTCTAGTCCTGGCCATTGTGACAGTATCAGACAAGAACAGATGATGGAGTCTTGGGTAAAAATCCCCGGACACTGATCAGCTGACATAGAACACACACAGGGGAGAAAATCAGGTGCATACATCAACTCCCCTGACCGTGACAGTACCCCCCACAAAGGCCCTGCCAAAGGGAAATAGACCCTGCAGAAGCCCCCCATCTGGAGGGTGACCCCGACAACCACAACGGGTGTGTACGAAGGAGGGTTGGTCAGAGGCACCCCTGTCCCAGGTGGTCCAACCGTGGCTGAGGGGTGGTGGCATCTGGTACGAGCTGTAAGGGCACTGCAGGTTTAGGAGGCACAGCAGCTGATACTGGCTGTAGAGACGGTGCGGCCAACACTGGCAGTAGGGGCTCATCAACAGTGGGCGGTGCTACCGTTACCGACCATGGAGAAAGGGACGGAGCCCTGGTGGTCTCTGCAGCAGGAGTGAGTGGAGCACAGTGGTCTCCGTTGCTGCTGGTGGAGGACCCCCGGTGGTCTCTGCTGCTGCTGTAGGTGGACCCCTAATGGTCTCTGGGGGTCTCCGCTGCTACTTTAGATGGACTCCCGGTTGTGTCATCTACTCTGTAGTGAGCAGGGCCTCCATTGTTGCTCGCACTGAAGCAAAGGGAGACAGAGGAGCATAGGAGTGGAACTGATGGTGTGGAGGGAAGAAGGGGATATAGGTCCACCGTGGCAGTTGCTAGGAGACCATAACTGGGTGTGGACCAGGCTGAGGAGAGTTCTTCATATCGACTAGTAGCCCCAACCATCTGGGTTGCGGAACTGGCGGCGAGGGGGACTCTAATTAGGGTGGCCAGGTGGTGAAGATAGTGGGTGCACTTCTAGCCAACTAGAGTTCCTTCTTCCTCTTTGGATCCATCCCGGTCCATCCCCCACCAGATCCATCCTCTTCTTCCTCGCCGTCCTCTGTCTCAGCGTCCGTCTCCTGTTCCTCCTCGCTCTCTTCTGTCCAAGCGGGCTGTCGGGGGGTTGCTAGCCCATGCCTGTGACGGAGAACGTGTCTCCCTCCTGAGCCCGTAGCTCCAATCTTAGGCCCCGCCAAGCCTACCCAACACCCAGTAGGGGAATCCAAAGGGCTATAACCCTTCACACAAAACACAGACTAATAGGCAACAAGAACCAACAGCCAAGAGTGCAACTCACAGGACTTAAATACACATACTAATTGATTAAGTGAAATCAGATGGACCTGATAATTTAGTGTTACCTACAATTCGACAGACAAGAACAGGTGATGAAGTCGTGTGTATAAAGTCTGGGAAGCTGATCAGCTGACTAGAACACACACAGGTGCATATACACAAACTACCGTGAGAGGGAGACGGTGACACTATATAGCCAGAAGTATTCGGACATATGACCAACACACTTTTTGCTTGTTGTACATCCCATTCCAAAATAATGGGCATTAACATTGTGTCGGCCCCCCCTTTGCCGCTATAACAGCCGCCACTGTTCTGGGAAGGCTTCTACAAGATTTTGGAGTGTGGCTTTGGAAATTTGTGCCCCCTCAGCCAAAAGATAATTTGTGAGGTCAGGCACTGATGTTCAATGAGAAGGCCTAGTTCGCAATTGCTGTTTCAAATCATCCCAAATGTGTTTAATGGGGTGGATGTCAGGGCTCTGTACAGGCTACTCGAGTTCCTCCACACCAAACACATCGAACCATGTTTTTGTGCACAGGGGCACAGTTATGCTGGAACAGGAAATGGCCTTCCCCAAACTGTTGACACAAAGTTGTAGTCACTCAATTGTTTAAAAGGACTTTGTTTCCTGTAGCATTAAGCTGACTCTTTACTAGAACAGAAGGGCCTAGCCCAAACCCTGAAAAACAGCTCCAGACCATTATCCTTCCTCACATACTTAAGGCTATATAGTGTATGTTATTTGATTAGATAGGTAGTCAATACATTTTAGAAAACAACCTTTGGTAGTGATTATACCTGTTAATTGTATTAGGTATGTCTGTAAAAAGATTTGGCCATCTGGATTTTTCAGTAATGTTGGTATGATTATTTTCTGTATTCTTCATTCTAACACTGTCAATGTGTTAAAGATTATGGCTAGTCTGTTTTTCAAGTCCTACCATAGTTTTTAAGTAAAAAAATAAAAACATTGACACTAAGAAACCTTCACTCTAATCTTTGTAAATACCTTTAGTGACCTGGCTCTGTGTAGTTACTGTTCTGCTGAAAAGTTAATTTGTTTCCCAGAGTCTGATGTCAACCAAACAGAAGCAGGGGTTTCTCTGGATGCTTATCTGGATCCATGTTAAAAACTCCCCATTTTCTGTCAAGCATATGTGCTTTGGTCAAATTGCACTTGTAGTGTTTATCCAAGAGGATTCCTCAAGGAGAAATACCTGACCAAATATTTTCATTGAAAAACACTATAGTCACTTGCTAATGTCTGCACCAGTAAGTAACACTATACTGCAGAAAATACCACAGTATAGTACAGTAAATACCACAGTATATTACTGTAAATACTACCCGCTGGGGTCTCCAACCCTGTTCTTGAAGAGCTACCATCCAGTAGGTTTTCACTCCAACCCTATGTATATTTAGCCTCATTCAGCCTATCAACCTGCTAATTATTAGAATCAGGTGTGTTAAATTTAGGTTGGAATGAAAACAATCAGGTCAGTAGCTCTGCAGGAACAGGGTTGGAGATCCTGTACCACAGTACAGTACATACCACTGTTTACCACAGTAAATATTACAGTATCCAACAGTAATTACTGCATAATACTGCAGCACACTTCTATGACTACTATAGCAGCAAAACAATGTCATTATACAGTTTTTAGAGCATGCATAGCACATTATTTTATATCTAACACACTCACAAGACTGGTTAGTGTTAGACATACCTTGGGCACATTCATAGTTGGAGGACAACTGCATTTCTACCAAGCCTGTTACTCTTGGAACGCTTTACAGATTGACCTTAAACTGGATGCATTTAGGCCATTTCAAATATAATCTTAATAAGCTGTTTCATGTAATTGTTATTGTTAATTATGTTTCTTTTAATTGTATTGTATTTCATTTGTTCTTTACACAGGGCTCAGCTGGAAAAAAGACCACTGGTCTCAGTCGTATTTCTCTCTGTGTAAATAAAGGTTAAAGAAAAGAAAAAATATATTGGAGATTTGTTTTTGGTCTGATTGATGGTGTTTGTACCCAGCAACACATTTCTCGCTATAGAACCATGGATCGATTTTATTGATGGGATTGCAACAAGGGGCCCTAACAGAAGACAGATGCAGGGTGGTCTCCTACCCAAGACACCCTCCGATGCTGATCATCAGTGAGTATACAGAGAAGGCCCTCCTACTCTCCTCCTCCTCTGGGAACTTGTCTGAGATTAGAGCCTCCAGTGGGGTGAAACAGGCCTGTAGAGGACACACAAAACGAATGACACCCATAATGAATGACACCTTGCAATTAAAAAGTTATAATAAAAAATTACACATCTAAGAACATACATTTGCAAAGTGCCATTGTAATTCTATTAAAATGCAATGTTATATTTATTGGTGGTTTCTTTATATTGACATTGTTTTCCACCTGTCCAGAGAACTCAAGCAGACTGGCAGTCACTACCAGCAGTATCCTCTCTAGCCACCGGGGGTGCTGTGGGCAAAGCATGGCAGCTAGACGGGAGGCCTGAGACATTATCTGTAGGCCCAGTAGAACCCCCACACACAGGAGCCAGATAAACGGCCGACGCCGACCAAACCGTCCCCGCCACGAGTCACTATATGAACCAATCATGGGAACAAAAATCAATCCTAGTATTGGCCCAACTCCTGAAAAAGAAAAAAAATGGGAGTCATCTAGCAGCCATTTGACAGATGCTCATATCCAGAGTGACTTAAAATAAGTGCGAACCGTAAAAACATCCTGGTGACAAATGAATAGGTACACATACCATTGTTTTGGCATTTTAATGTATTTGCTGGTTTAAAATTCAAGTCACTCAAGAACTTTTTGGTAGAGTTTTTAAGGTATGCAATTCAATTGACGTATTATTTAAGACAGCTAGTTTTCAGGTTAAGCAACAATTTATTCCCATTGGGGTCCTCTGATGGATTGATCCACACTGTGATTAATAAACCAACTTGGTGTCTGACTTCCCAGATTTTCAATTGAAATTAGTATTTTTTATTTGGAAGGGGTGAGTGGATTTTCCCTCAATTTATTTACCCTCACATATTGTCATTTCCAATTCCCCTTAAAGACTCATTACCGTGGCAACATCTCGCAGGTGTGGGAGGGTCTAAGGTTGATCACATGCTTCCTCCAATCACATGTCGCCAAGCTGTCCTATTCTTATCACACTACTTGGTCAACATGGAAACCTTAATTCAATACATTAGTGGGAGGAGCTACGGTACATGTGGGATCGAACTGCACAGTTTTAAAATTAATACAGTATAATTTCTATTGACAAATATTTTGAAATCATATTACAGATATAGTGAAGAGCATTTGGGATGTAATACATTTCCAAGAATATTTCTATAACTTCTAACTTATATTACTTTAATAATTATATGTATGCTTTAGGATGTGGATGAAATATTTGGTTATTAAGTTATTGTTCACACATTCAGCTTTCCTCCAAAAGGAAACTAAACATGCTATTAAAGTCTATGGGAATAGATCAATATATAATCCAACACTGAAATGCATCACAAAAGGTTTTTAGTATTTTGACGTGAAAAAACTAAAGTGTATTTGTCAAACTGTTTTAAATGCATTCTGAGGTTCTCAAAATTGTGAAATCCTTTTATATGCAACTAATGAAAATACTAAATTATTTGAAAAACCTTTGGATTCATCATAATTACAATACCTAAATATCTTTTTTGAATCTTTAAATGGTATTTACACTGTAATAGCAACAAATTCATCACACATAATATTAATTTGTTCAACGTTAAACCTGAAGGTTTTAAAAAAGAAGAGAGTATTTAGAACAATTGCAACCTGAGCATGTCATATGTTCATTGACAAGAGTTAATACTACTTTTCGAAAAAGTTGGATGTTCTGTTTATTTCACAATGATAGCTTATATATTATAGGCATCAGAATAATCAGTAATTGTGAAACAGGATATTCATGCCTAATTCCATTTCTTCATGTGAAATATTTTAAATGCTCCATACAGATAATGATCTATAAATACCGTCATATACCACTGATAATACCTTTACACATTTTTCACCCAACACCAAAATATTCCATTGTCCGTAACACAGCCTACAAGCTTGTTCAACCATATCAATAGATTTAAAAAAATATTTAAAGAATGCACAAGTTATTCATGTTTCCTAATCTAAAATGTGTAAAAAACAGAATATACTGAGCGTAATTCATTGTAAACTTTGCCACAGAAAAAATATGTGATGTAATCCACACAGTAATCTAGTAGGTGTTGCCTAAAGTAAATATGCCAAACACGCAAAATGTGCCAATATAATCTCACTAGTTTACGCTAGAATCAGCCAACTTGCTTGCTTGTTTTGCACATTGTCATTCATTTGCTCCCATTGTCAACAGTACTAATAATAAAAGATAATAAATCTTCAATTAGTTACCAGTACCTGTGGTCATACATTTATCACACTAAGGTGAGAATTTCAAAACGACAATACGGTTATGAGATATTAACTCACCCAGCACCATGGTCATGTAACGTTCTTCCATCCCGGCTTGCAGCAGTAAAGGGGGGATATAGAAGGTCCCTGCCGCCATACAGACCTCCAACCCACATGTAAGAGCGTTCACCAGCCACAGCTGACACACACGTGTCTGCATGACTGCGAAATTCTTATTCTGTACCTTCTGTTTTTTTCTTCTTTTCTGTCTCACTTTCTCTTGAGACACCTGTGATAGAGGAGGTTAAAGTTGCTGAGTGGACATGACAGACTACTCTTCCGTACACATGTGATGTAAGGGCTAGGCCTACAGTGAGTGAGTAGTCATTGGGTTACCTGCATATGTAAATTAGTGGGTGGGTCAGGGAGAAAGGAGAGAGGGTTTTGATGTGTAAAGTTTTAAATGCTATTGTTTGGGGGCCCAAGCTTCTCTTTACTTTTTAGTAGTAAATATCTCCATGTATGAATAGTGCTTACATTAAACTTCTGGCAGACAGAGGTCATCTATTTCTCTATGGAATAGGACAGAGTAAATTATGGTACAATGTTCCAGTGCTCAGTGTTGACTTAGTTTTTCTAACTTCGCCCAGTGACAGAAAATACACCCACAAAAACATGCCCTGAGAGAAATTAGCATTTAAAGGCCGACACGTTCAGAAGCACAAGGATAAAATAGCATATCGTTGCAGTCGGGTGAAAACCACATAGTCAAACTATTTCATGACTTCAGTCACAAGAAACTGTGCTACAAATGTCTTCTAAATTTTCAATATCATATGATAGTCAATAAGGAAAATGTGGATATTTGTTCAATCACTGTAAAGTGACTGTTCTGGAGAGTTTTTACATGACAGTGACAATATGTCACATTGAAAAACGATAGCTTCCAAATTATTTCTATCCACAGTAATTATACATTTGTCATTTAGCAGACAGATCTCATGCAGTGTGAGATGTTAGCATTAAGTGCTATTCTCAACAGCACATGACCAGATTTTTCACCTTGTTTTAGCTGGGATTTAAATCGTTGATCTTTTGGTTGGTCTTTTGCCTCAGCATGCTACACTACATCTTGGCCGCAGTGGTAGTTCTGATTGGCTTTACATGGGTCACAACATTGAAACTACTATAACAACAGAGGGTTTTGTAGAGTGTTTATGGAAATGTTTAAAGAAATACTCAAGTTTAAAATTATTTTTATTGTAAACTAGGTTTTGAAATCTGAATGTTGTTCATTTTAAAGCCATGGTAGGTGATACCATATTATGAGTATTACAAAAACAATCAGTTGTCTAATTACTGTGGTAGCTCGTTTTTATTAGTAAAAAAGGCATCTAATTACATTGGCAACTTATTCATAGTAGTGAAAAGGTATTTTGGACATTAGTGTTCTAGAGTTAGGTCGTATTTGGACATTCATAATTTTTCATTATTTTCTCTCTGTATGCCACCACAGTGGAATTGTAATGAAACAACCGAGAAGCAAATGAAGTCAAGACTTTCAGCTTTAATTCAAGAGGTTGAACAAAGATATTGTATGAAACGTTTAGGAATTGCAACCATTTTCATACACAGCCCCTTTATTTCAAGGGCTCAAATGTAATTGGACAGATGAACACAATCATGAATGTCAATTTTCAATACTCTGTCAAGAATCCTTTGCAGGCAATGATTGCTTGAAGTCTGGAATGCATGAACATCACCAAACGCTGGGTTTCCTCCTTTGTGATGCTTTGCCAGGCATTTACTGCAGCTGTCTTTAGTTGTTATTTGTTCGTAAGTCTTTCTGCCTTAAGTTTTGTCTTCGGCAAGTAAAATGCATGCTCGATTGGATTGAGATCAGGTGATTGTTCAGAAGTCCTACCTGGACATTGCAGAATATTTAACTTCTTTGCCTTAAAAAAATCCTTGCAGTATATTTTGGGTCATTATTCATTTGTAAAGAGAAGCGCCGTCCAATTAACTTTGCAGAATTAGGCTAAATCTGAGTAGACATTATATCCCTATACATTTCCGAAATTCATCCGGCTGCTTCTGTCTAGTGACCTAGTCCTACTGGAAGTTATGCATGCCCATGCCTTCACACTGCCTGCACCATGTTTTACAGATGCAACCGTAAATCTCAGAATTTCTCCCAAATTACGTTCTCAGGAAACTATTTTGAAAACCGGAATTACGTTATATGCCAACATATTTAGGGTTTTTTACGTTTGAACTGCACGTTTCGTTATTAGGCTATATTTGTACTTCAATTACGTTGCTCCGGTACATTTCATTTAGCGGATTTATGCGAGAACATTCCACACATTACATACATTCCATAGCGTTCAAAATTATATTGCAACATTCACATTTAAGGTTAGATAGGAGGATACTAACGGTTAAGGTTAGGCATGAGGTTACTAAGGGTTAAGGTTAGATATGACGTTACTGAGGTTAAGGTTAGAATTAAGGTTAGGGTTAACATTGCAAAAACCTGTCTGCATGATACAAGCAATGTAGAACAAAACACACACAATGTGTCCGTCTGGATTTTAACTCGCAAACACTGGCATGCAAGTCGTGGATTTATACGCCCATCCACCATCCCCGACCGCCACCCTAGCAAAAACTACGCTATTTACATGCTACGTCATCTTCTTATGTTCATATTTAACGTTATTCGAGTGTTCAATTTAGTTCCCTACAAACGTAATTGACCCTCTCATACGTTCATATTTCACATATTTCGGTTTTACAAAATAGTTCCCTCAGAACGTATTTCATGTGATTTAGGGCTGTACAGATGATGTGGTATGCTTCAGATCATGAGCCGTTCCAAGCCTTCTCCATACTTTTTTCCTCCAAGCATTCTGGTAGAGGTTAATCTTAGTTTTTCAATATAAGTCCAAACATTTGATAAAATAAACATTGATTGAAACCCTGAAGCCTACTTTAGTCTTTTTTTATTATTATAAAATTTCTTCCCAATTTTTTCTCCCTTCCCAATTCCCGCTAACCCTGCTTGGTGGGCAGCTCTGCAACTCCTTGGACAGATCTGTGTGATGGCGAGGGGCACGCACATGGTTCATCCAACCACATGTCGCCCAGCCAACGATTAATTTCATACTATGAATCTAACATGGAAGCCTTTAATCAGATCATGCACGGAATGATTACGTTCACTGACTACATCCGCAATTGATTTTACAGGCACCCAATCTGCACAAAAGGAGTTGCTGGAGAGCTATGTGGCAGGATAATCGGGCAACACTGTGCCAATTTGCAACGCATCGTGCAGGAGGTCAGGGAAAGTCTGAGAACCCATGGTCAGACTCGAACCACCTACTATCATGACGTAGATTGTCCTGCAATGCCACTACGCTACAAGGACCTGCGCCTACTTCAGTCTTGCTAAATCACTCAGTGCATGAGCATATTAGGCCTATGTCATTAAAAACAGCCCGATTTTAACTGAAACCTTAAACATGTTCCAGTTTCTTTCTAGCTGATTACTAACCTCCATCAGACCAGCTCTCTCAGCCCCGTCAGCCTGCAGCTTCTTTCTGTCATTCTTGCCTGTTTTGAGGTTATTGTTATTGTTATTAAACTCAAATATACCACTCAATGCTTAATGAGTGAATACAATCAAACTTTATATCTGTCTGTTTGAACTTGTAAAATCCTTGTTTCTCACCTGACTGACCTTCAGCAGACCTGCAGGCACCACCACAATCACCACAATTGAAGAACTTTCTTATGTCAAATACAGTGGCGGCTCCTGAAAAAATTCTCAGGGGAGCTTTTTTTCTGATTATGATTAAGGTGAGCCATTCAATAGGTACATTAAGCAAGACAATATTAATTTGTTGCTAGATGATTAACTCATACAGTGATACCTCTTGTGTCCACTACAGTGACGGCTGGTGGTGATATTGTGTGGGTGGAGAGAATGCATTATACATCCATCAGGCTTTGAAGTTGCATCAACACATCCATTTACATTTAAGTCATTTAGCAGATGCTCTTATCCAGAGTGAATCACAGTACGTACAGGAACATTCCACTGGAGCAACTTAGGGTAAAATGCCTTGACCAAGGACATAACGACATTTGGCACAGTTGGGAAACAAACTGTCAAACATTTGCTTTCAGTCTGACTCCCTAACCACTGAGCCATCTGCGTCACATCCGAGACATTAAGTTACTATACACTATACATATTGAGTACAGCAAAAACCATAGAAGTATAGAAGAAAGGCAAAATGTAGATAGGAAAGGGAAAGGAAACGTGTGTGTCTTTAAGAGGTCTACCTGGGCCTACCTGATCTGAAGAGAAGCTCACATCAATGTCCATTCTGGGGCGCAAACCGGGGAATCACCAAGTCTTTAAAATCCAGTGCTTTTGGATGAAGTCTGGCTCAATAGATAGCACATAGGCTGAATCAATGGAGTTGTAGTACATTAACCTTCCCAAAATTGAGATTTATGCTAATTCCAATGTGAGTTGTGCTGCATTATTGTTTCCTAATTGTTTGGGATAAATGTTATATATTCACAATTCCTTGGTTGGTCCAAGTCGTGTCTCCTCCAAAATGTAGGCAAGCAGAATAGGGAATTATTGGCTACACCTGCCGTTAGCCATTTCTTTCTTTAAAACCAATTACCACAAAATGTTTTTGTAGTTCGTCCATTTGTGTTATTAGAACGATTGGATGTTACAAGTCTCTTTATAGTCTCTTTATTTTTTTCCTCCAAAGACAACAAAGTAAATAAATGAGAAAGCAAATAATCCACCTCTTCTAATGTCCACCATTTCCACACGATCACACTTTTTAACGCTAGCCATCTTGACAGTAGTATATGGATTGATTGAAGCTTTTTTCTCAGTTACGTTACGTATGACCAATGCTTGTATGTGCAAGACCTCCCGGACATGGATGTGTGCTCCACGGACCCATAGGGATTGTATGAGGCTCTGATATAACAAAAATATACATATTTACATGAGAGTCTATGAGTGAATTCTTGGGCGATTTTCAACGTCACTGAAGTCGCCCCAAAAAGGGCAGGACCATTTGAAGCACAACATTTTTCTTTACCATTGAAAGGATCCTTCTATAATTTACCGCTGTTGTCTTCTGTGGACGTCCAGGCCTTTTTGTGTTGCAGAGCTCACCAGTGCGTTCTTTTTTTCTCAATGTACCAAACTGTTGATTTGACCATTCCTAATGTTCCTGCTATCTCTCTGCTGGATTTGTTATTTTTTTCCAGCCTAAGGATGGCCTGTTTCACTTGGTCCTCCTTTGACCGCATGATGTAGGTTCAGTGCAAAAGATTCCAAATGAGAATGCCACACCTGGACCCATCTCCAGACGTTTTACTTAATTGATGAGGAAATAACAAAGGAATATCCCACACATATCCAGGAAACAGCTTTTGAGTCAATTGTACAGTTATTTGAAAAACAAGGGGCTACAAATCAAAGAGCTGTCATGTGAATACCTCAAAATAAAGCTGAGAGACACGTTAAGCCCATATTCATAAATATTCATATTTAAATATATTTTCAATATATTTCAAATATATTGGTCAGTGTCTAATTATTTCCGGACCTAACTGTATGGCCAACATACCATGGCTGTATGTCCTTAGAAACAGCCCTTGGTATAAGCCATGGTAAATTGGCTGTTCCCAACACTCCCTACTGCCTCATTGCTTGAATATAAACTTGATAAAATCTCCCTTTCTAGCCACTAATGTACTAGGTAGCATATACTACTTCTTTAGTGTGACCCCTCTTCAGAGAATAGCAGTTATAAGAATTGATATATATTGTATGCTACTTATAAACAGCAAAGAATATAGCTGAGCTAGATCACTTATATGCTTTGTCAAAAGAAAGATAGGAAAAATGAAGAAGTATGAAGTCAAGAATTCTGCTCATAGGAAGACCTGTGTCTAGAACTTCTCTTTTTAATATAGACCACACAAAATGATGTGTGACTGTCACCGCAGCCAGGAAACTCCTCAATTTTAAAAGTCATGCTGTGAAGAAATTTATTTGTGACCTTTTTTTTACAATTTTATGTAAAAAATGTAAACTTAATTGCCTAGAATGGTTAATTACAAGATCAACAATTTCACTTTCAAATTGAAGTTGCGTTTTAATTTTGAAACATTTATTTTAAACGCCCAGGTAGCCTTAAAGGGTTAGCAAGGAGCCCAAGTAGGTAAGGTATCTGAATGACATCCGAATGGTCCCTGGTTGTAATCCTTCAACTGCCAATTCAATAGCCTTAACCCTAATTGCTGCTCTTCTCCCTCTCTACCATTCACCCCCAGGATGAACCTGCCAATAACAATTGGTTCAAAATCCAGTTGTCTGATTGGTTAAATCTTGTTGAAATATTGTAGTACAAACTGAGTGATAATGAGAGAGACCTGTTGTTCATTTTAGCTTGAGCTGGAAGATTTTCTCAAAATCAAGGTTAATTGAAGTGGAGGATGCCTAAGAAGATCAAGCCATTTTATGTGTAAAAGATTATGTGAACATATCATTTTTTTAAACCCACAAACCATTTTCGGCTCATTTGTTTATACATGGCGATGATGTATCAAATTATTATATAAAATAAGGTATATTTCTTGGTGGTTTCTATGTCATTAGCTTACAGTTAATGTGTAAAGGCTCTGCAATCAACGGTCTATGAACAAGTGTAAGCTTAAAGCTGGGTGTGGTGGAGTAGAGGTAAAGCAGAGCTCCATTTACCCAACATCCTCTTTCTTTAACAAGATAGATAACCGGTTGAAAGACTCAGAGTCATTGTGTAAATAAACACTGTGAGTCAACTGACATTTCACTCCAAGCAAATTTTAAGCAAACAAAATCCAGACCGAAAGGTTTGGTTCAAAGACCCTATCCAGACACTGTAAACAAAATATTGACAGTGTGTTTACTAAATTACTGTCTGTATTTATTTAATAATTTGTTACCAATTTATTTACCAGAGAATGCTTTGTGCATTTGCAGACGCTAATTAAATTATTAAATTATTTGCTGCCCTTTGACTTTTCCAAAATCTTACTGTGTTATAACATAAATAATGCAAATTGTTTTTAAATTAATTAGAAATAGAAATGTATTAATTGCATAAGTATTTACCACATTTCCTGTGCAACACCTAAATGAATCAGTTGTCTAGAACAGCCCATCATAAAAAATTGAGCATCCAGGCTAGAAGAGTGAGAGAATAGTGGGCAGAATCGATGTGCCAAAGTACAGAGAATAGTATAAGAAAGCCTTCTGAAATTGGCAAGAGACTTGGGACTTTGTAGAAGATTCATCTTCCAGCAGGACAATGACCCAAACATACAGAATAAGCCACACTGAAGTGGCTTAAAAACGAAAAGGTCAATGTTCTGGAACAGCCCAGTCAAAGCCCAGACCTCAGTCCAACTAAGAATATGTGAAAAGAGATAAAAATTAAAGTTAAAGGGACTTGAGTAGTTTTCCCCAAACAATTGACAAAATTCTGCAGTCTCTAGTAGAGATTTACTGCCAAATATGCATCTACCAAATATTCACTGAATGGGTGAGTATTTATACAATCAATTATTTTCTGTTTTGTATTTGTAATTGATTTAGTTCAATTCATAGACTTTATTATTCACTTCGACTTAATAATGAACTTTGTGTTGATCTGTGGCAAACCCCCTAATTAAATCAGCTTTGATTTAAAGTTCTAACAGAATAAAATGTGGAAAAGTCTAAAGGGGGTGAATTATTTGGGAATCACTATATATGCTCAGATCATATGGGGTTAAGAAAGAAACACAATATTTTGTTGAAAATAGGTAAAGACATCCAGTGCAAGATGATACCCAACACATGTATGGTAAGTATACAACGTAGTGTATGTAGATTCCATTCCAATAATATAATATTGATAATACTTCTGACTAAAAACTCATGCTACCTATGATTAACTGCATTCTTGGAATAGAGTAATACTTCAGTTAATCTTTTATTTTTTATCAGTAACCAGGAAAAAGAAAACATGATGACAATGTATGAAGTGATTGTTCCTTAGTAAGGGAACTCAGTGCCAGATGCCCTGAGGCCAACCTGGCCTAAAGCCAGTATGTATCCTGAGGTGTGTCCTGGTGCTCTCGCACAGCTAGCTGACGTCACACAATGCAAGCAAACTATGATCCGGTCCTTTAATATAAGGATTTCTGATTTGCTTTAGGAACAAGATAAAAACATCTGAAGACTTGGCTTTACTGTTAAGGCAACATAGATGAATAATATGCATTGTCCTGTCTGGATAAACTAGACCCCTCTTGCATAATATTTAATAACATTGAGTAAATAATTCTCTCCAAAAACAACTTGAAACTTAAATTTCATAGTCGGTATTATTAGAGTATATATTTCAGTTTCTAAACATATTGATATAGCATACCTCTGTTGTCTTATTTACAAATTGTAATACAGTTATTAAATTATGTTGAATATTAACCGCAAGTTGCCACATCACTTTGAATATTTACCCTTGTCTCAGTACAGAGCAAAATATGAGCCAGATCCTGTCAGTACAGGACATGGTACTTCTCGCTTTCACTGTAGAACCAGTTGTCCAGGATCTGGTACATTTATTGGCATGATAAATAATGTTTACAATTTGCAATGTAAAACATGGTCTTGGCTTAACATTGTGGGCTTGAAAGCAGTGTGTGCCCGTTGCTGTGTTGAGAGGTAGAAGCACTACATGAAAGTCTCATGATCTCGCTTCCACTCTGAGTTCTTATTGCAAGCATTTTGACATTTATTTACTTAACATTTTCAGCATTTTCAGCGGATGCTCTTATTCAGAACGTCTTACAGTAAGTACGGGGACATTCCGCCTGGAGCAATATAGGGTAAAGTGCCTTGCCGAAGTACACAATGATATTTGGCACAGTTGAGAATCAAACTATCAACCTTCTGACTACAAGTCTGACTCTGTAACAACTGAGCCATCTGACGTGCATAAAAAATCATAATAATAAATAATGGAATTTACAGAATCATGAAGTGTGCTGGAAGTACTCCTGATAAATGTAAATAAACGTTACCATAATTGTTTATAAAAGTGCTACGTACTGCTCTCCAGTAGAATCAGATACAGCTGTCCTTTAGAATTATAACTACTGCTGTCCTAAATCATTACAGTACCGGTATACAGTCGTATGCAAAAGTTTAAATAATTGAGTGTTTGGATCAGCAGTTTCATTTTGATCCATCAAATACCTGAAGGAAACAGTAATATTTCAGTAGTGAAATTAGGTTTATGTGATGAACATAAAATGTGCAAAATGCTTTAAAACAAAATTAGACAGGTGCATAAATTTGGGCACCCTAACAGAAATATCACATCAATATTAAGTTGAGCCTACTTTAGCAGAAATAACAGCCTCTAGACACTTCTTATAGCCTGTAATGAGTGTCTGGATTCTGGATGAAGGTATTTTGGACATCTCCAGTTAGGTTTGATGGTTGCTGAGCATAGACAGCCTGCTTCAAATCACCCCACAGCTTTTCAATTATATTCAGGTCTGGGGACTGGGATGGCCATTCCAGAACATTGTTCTTGTTCCTCTGCATAAATGCCAGAGTAGATTTTGAGCAGTGTTTTGCGTCGTTGTCTTGTTGAACTATCCAGCCCCGGCGTAACTTCAACTACGTGACGTATTCCTCTACATTATTCTCAAGTATCTGCTGATATTAAATGGAATCCATGCGACCCTCAACTTTAACAAGTTTCCCAGTACCGGCACTGGCCACACAGCCCCACAGCATTATGGAACCTCCACCGAATTCTACTGTGGGTAGCAAGTGTTTGTCTTGGAACGCTGCGTTCTTTTGCCACCATGCATAACGCCCCTTGTTATGCCCAAATAACTCCATCTTTGTTTCATCAGTCCACAGCACCTTCTTCCAAAAGAAAGCTGGCTTGTCCAAATGTGCATTTGCATACCTCAAGTAACTCGGTTTGTGGCGTGTGTGCAGAAAAGGCTTCTTCCGCATCACTCTCCCGTACAGCTTCTCCTGTGCTTAATTGTTGAACGATGCACAGTGACACCATCTGCAGTAGGATGATGTTGTAGGTCTTTGCAGGTGGTCTGTATGCTGTTTTTGACCGTTCTCACCATCCTTCGCCTTTGCCTCTCTGATATTTTACTTGGCCTGCCACTTCTGGCCTTAACAAGAACTGTGCCTATGGTCTTCCATTTCCTCACTATGTTCCACACAGTGGACACTGACGGCTTAAATATCTGCGAAGTTTTTTTTTGCCTTCCCCTAAACCATATTGTTGAACACTCTTTGTTTTCAGGTCATTTGAGAGTTGTTTTGAGGCCCCCTGTCACAATGTCTGTAGACTCTGTCCTTGTTCTGTGTCACTACAGGGTGGTTTCTCCCCTATATGGTTTGTTTTGGTTTTGTTTTCCCGCTCCTTTTGTCACATGATCCCGTCACATGTTTTTGATTAACCAATCAGTTCTGTAGTTTAGTCCACACCTGCACCTCCTTCCCTCGTTAGTATGGTATTTAGTTCTGAGTGTTTGTGAGTCCTGTGTGGTTCTTTGTTCCTGTCCAGGTATGTGGTTGTTCTTTGTAGTAGTTGTCTTT